>JAQSUU010000140.1:10182500-10302108 GCA_038087645.1 Saccharum hybrid cultivar R570 | reverse complement strand
TGGAACCCGGCCAACACGTCGGACCCGTCGTCGGGGCGCGTCTACTTCGGCGACGGCGCGGCGTACGTGGACCCGGACCCGGGCCACTCGTTCCAGGAGATCCGGCAGCAGATCTTCGGCTCCGACGACGCGTCCGGCCCGCCCCGGATGGACGGCTTCGTGCAGCAGGCGAGCTCCATCGGCGGGGGGAACATGACCGACGCCGTCATGCACGGCTTCGCCCCCGACAGCGTCGCCGTCTACCGCGAGCTGGTGTCGCAGTTCGCCGTCTGCGACCGGTGGTTCGCGTCCGTGCCGTCGTCCACGCAGCCCAACCGGCTGTTCGTCCACTCCGGAACGTCCGGCGGCGCCACCAGCAACAACCCGACGTACGTGCCTCCTACACTACTATACGTGCTGCTGCATTTCTTTTTTTTTCTATTTTTATTTATTTGCTATTCGTGTACATTTATTGTTCCATATCTGTCCTGTCCACTGCCTGGCTCCTGCTATTTTAATTCATTTCTTGTCGTATTTAATATTTTCTTTCATTCGATGGGCCGATTTTTCACCGATGGGCCGTTTTTTTCGAGCCGGCATATATTACAGCGTTCCGATTGGGTGCGTGTGGACGATCGATCGACCACCGTAGGAAAATTGCAACGGGTTGGTTGCCAACCTTATTAGCAGCATTGAATTAGTGATTGATAGATGGATGCTAGTGCAGTGCTGGTGGTGCCTTGGTAGGGGGGTGTCAAATCTTCTGCTGGATTAAATTAAGAAACCTGTCGCATGCTCAGTTACTATAGAGTTAACATAGCCTATGCAACATTTTTTTTGTTTTACTAAAAGGATAATAGGACCTCGCTCCCATGTTTTGTTTTTCATTTTGTCTTGGAGTTTTTTTTTTTGTTGACTTAGGTTTTTGTATACTTTTTTATTGAACCAAGTATCTAGTAACGCCTGAAATAATGTCCTAGGTGTGACCTGGTTGGTGTATAGTACTACTTGCAGTACGTAGTGGTCAAAATCATAGGTCAATCAATATTCTCTGCTTACTGCCAAGTGCTGGCAAAATATATAGTAAAATAGTAATAAATAGAGGCGCTGTCGTTGTTCGGGTACCGCTGAACAGCGGCTGTTGCTGGTGCACTAGAGTTCCCCGCTGAGACGCTTCCAGCCGCAGCCCGCTGCCCACTGGCCTGATCACTCTGATCACTGATCGATCGGCTTGTCACCCCTGCACCGCAAACACATTTCTTGGCTTCCTCTGCCTTCTCCTCCTCCGTTTGCGAGTTGCGACGAGCGTGAAGCCCTCGTGCTCACACGGCCACGGTGCACTGCCGAAAGAAAAAGAGTTTAAATAAAACGGTAGGTACCACTGATCCTAGTGAAGCTAACACACGCGTCCGACTATGATTAACCGGCCCAACATCCTCTTTTTTCCGTGGGCCAGGGGGCGCGTTGCCTTTTGGCACCCCCAACTGCGCTCCATCCACACACACGAGTCCCAGAGATGGAGACGAGGTTAGTGCCCTAGCCATACGAATGATTATGATTACCACTTACCAGGACACCACCAACAAAATACTAGGGGTGTCCCTATCCACCGTCCAGAAGCAGACTCCACTGCATCCATCATGTGATCATGTCCATGTGAAAGCAACAAATTAAAGGAGGCCAATTCATTCCAAAGGCGGCGGCAGTGGGTGGCACGCACGCAAACGCAACCTCGGCCGTCTCCTTGCCTGCATTTCCTTTGGCTTTTGTCCACTGTAGACTGTCGTACGGTACTGTGATCTCACTCTCGTCAGTGGATGCGCATGAGCTGATCGAGCAGGTTGCTGTGTCGGTCGGTGCGTCGGCTCAAGCTAGCTAGCCACGATTTGTCTCCTTGCTGCTGCTGAGCTGAGAGGATTCGGCACTACTCCGTACTGCTACTGTTCGCAGTAAATAAATACTGTTACTATATATGAGTATACTAGTAACACTGCCATAGGAGAGTACTCATAGTCATTAGTCCGTGTTGCTCGTAATGTTCCCGTTGTGCTCGGCAAAAACGCCAGATACTACGTTAGAATAGTATATATATATATATATATAATAGTAGGCTCTATCAACTTCTTTTTAGATTCAGATTGAGTAAAATACACCCTGAGTCCTCAAACTTTTAGGACACTCCCATCTAGGTCCTCAAACTAAAAAAACGACTATCTAGGTCCCTAATCAATTATCACCGCGCATCAATGGTCCAAACTCTGCCATGCTAGCGCCAACATCTGACGTGGCCATGCCACATAGGAAGTTAGACACAGGGCCATGATAACTTCTCAAAAAACCCCTCACCCATTTGTCTTTTGTCGCTCCCAAGTCCATCCTCCACTGTCCCCACTCAAGATGGCAACGGGGAATTCCCCGTCGGGTTTCGTCTTGCCATCCCCGTCCCCACGGAGCAAAATTCTCCCCGTCCCCGTCCCCGCGAAAGCTCACGGGGGACATTCTCCGACCATCCCCGAACCCGGGCGGGGAATGCATCCCCGACAGGGTCCCCGTCCCCGTGAAATGTTTGAAAAAAATACTCAAATCAACAACAATATAGAAGAAGACAGGTTCACCACAAACGCATATTGCATCAGAATGAAATAAAATCGTTTACTTTACAAATCACAGCTCCTCTGCTGCCAAAATCGCAAACAAATCACAGACAAAATCTCACAAATATACAAGTGCTTGTGTCAGGATGAAAAAGTAGATGCAAAATGATAAGATACGCCTCTGCTATCCACTAGCGGGATGAGAAAAAGGAGACACAAGACGGCAACAAACATCTTTCCTGTGCGCAGAATCTTGCAGATCGAGGTACCGAGTGACAAGTTTCCAGCGCAGGGGCCATTGCGACTGGGATGGTCTGGCCGAGGGTTCCGAGCATGTTGCACGCCAAGGGCGGAGGGGCTCGGGGTCGGGGCGTTGACAGGCGAGAACGCGCGATGGTGAGAATAGCGCCCACAGGCCGCGGGCGGCGCCTGTGCCTTGCGCTCTGGTGGCTGCGGACTGCGGAGTGGCTCGACTGGAGAATTCACGAAGTGAGGGATTAGGGTTGCAGGTTCGTATATATACTCCAGCCACCGATGGGCCTTGATGGGCTAAATTGATATGGAATTTAAGCCTGCGACACTGCATGTTTCCTTTAGCGGGTCGGGTTTGCGGGGATCGGGGACAGGGGGCAGGATCCCATCCCCGTACCCGCCAGCCCCGACGGGGATTGATTTGCTACCAACAAAATCCCCATGGGGGCTAAACTGATCCCATCCCCGTCCCCTAATAGGGGAATTCTCCGCGGGGAATCGGGGATCGGGTCTCCGTTGCCATCTTTAGTCCCCACGCTCTCCCAGCTCGCCACCGATGCGCACCTACGTGTCACGACCGCGCCAACCCTCCCCTCCTCCGCTGCCTCCTCAGCAATGTGGGCGCGCGCTTCGTGGAGGCCACGATCGATGTCACCCTCAACACTTGCAAACCGCTCGAGCCCACGGCCGAGGTGCTAAGCCTGCAACCGGCGGTGGCACGGCGGAGCTCGTGCTCATCCAGGTCACGCGCTTCGTGCGCGGCTCCCTCGTCGTGGATAGGCATGCCACAACTTCTTCCTCACGTGGAGCCAGGCCACCCGCGTTGCTGTGCTGGACCAGCCCACGCCGGTGGCCACCATTTTCTTCCGGCACCACCGGGACAGCGCCACAGCCAACAGCACCGACATGGGGAACCGCCTCTCACACCCCGTGCGTCGGACCCGGATGGGGTCCTGCTGCTGCACCACGTTCACCACCCTGCATCTCCGTGCTCATTCTTCCAGACTTGTCCACGACGTCTGACTCCACAGGGAGGGGGAGTTCGTCTATAGGACCTGTATAGCCACGCCTTCACCTCTGAAAGTCCCGAGTTTGGTTTTGGCTAATTGATGAAACCTAGGACTAACCTTTGTATCTAAGTGAATGATTTAGATAAAGGTGGTCATTGAATATGAGACATGACATTGATTCATATGACCAAGATGATGAAGACCAAGATGAGGCTTGGCTCGATGGACCGGTTGTGAAGGTGAAGGGCAAGTCGAGGCTTCGAAGCGAAGGACCATGCGATGGTGAAGCTTGAGCAAGACTTGGCGCCGACGGACCGATGCAACGGTGAAGAGCAAGTGAAGTCAAGGTCGATGGATCGAGACGGTCATATGATGATATGAAGTGGATCATATCATTTGAAGAAACAAAATGGGCTCAAGGCAAAGGTATAACCATAGGGCCATTTTGTTTTACACTCAAGACACCATAGAGGGTGTGAGTGGTTTAGGGTCGATAGCCGAACTATTAAGAGGGGAAGTCTTATCGGTTATTCGACGCACGGGTGCCACTAGGTGAATTCATGAAGTGCATTGCATGTAGGGCCTAGTGAGCTAACTGGAAAACCTTTGAAAATGATTGAGAAAAAGCTAACACACAAGCACATGGAGATGTACACTTGATGGTGTTGGCACATTTGCAAAGGTGGCGTTGGTCGCGCTGTGGTTTGCGGGTAGAGAGGGGTTTGGGTTCCTCTCTCCCTCCCGCCGAGCGTGCGAGCGCGGGATTCAGGCGATTTTGGGGAAATGAAATGCCTATTTTCCACTACGCCGGAAGTTGGAAAAGAAACGGAAGCGAACGGAGGTCACAGAGGTGACCGGACGCTGCACCGGACGCGGTCTCGGTATGACCGGACGCGTCCGGTCAGTATAGCGTGGTATCGGGCGCGCGAGCTAGGGTTTGCAACCGGCGCGTCCAGTCACTCGCGGGACCGGCGCGTCCGGTCAGGTGCCCAGAAGGAACTGCGGTTCGCAAGGACGATCGGACGCGGGGCGCGTCCGGTCACACACGATCGGACGCGTCCGATCGTCGAAGGAGCTTACTGGACTCCGACCGGACGCTGGCACTGTCGCGTCCGGTCGTTCTCTGGAGCGCGTCCGGTCGTTGTTTCGCGGCGCGGGTGCTGTGCGGATCGGCGCGTCCGGTCATTGCTTCGCGCGCGCGGTGCTGTGCGACCGGCGCGTCCGGTCGGTTGAAGAGGCGCGTCCGGTCATGGGTTTTGACCGTTGGCGCAGTGACCGTTGGAGGACCGGACGCGGTTGAGCGCGTCCGGTCGTCCCGAAAAAAACGGTCAGTGGAGTTGCAACGGCTCTATTTGTTTGGGGTGCTTATAAATACTTGTTGGCCGGCCCTTGGGGAGGTCTCTCGTGATTTCTAACATTCTTGTGCATCCTTTGAGCTAGAGCTTCTCCTCCCACTCATCTCCCTTGCTTGATTGCAAATCAAAAGTGAGATTGAGTGATCCCAAAGTGCATTGCATAGCTTGAGGGCATCTAGTGGCACTTGTGGGTGGTTTAGCCGGTGAATTTCTTGTTACTCTTGGAGAGTACCGCTCCTAGCCGGCTTGGAGATTATTGGAGGCGTTGGCAAGAGAAGGTGATTGTTCTTGGCCACCTCCGGTTGATTGTAAGAGGTTCTTGTGCTTTCCTCGGCGGGACGCCAAAAGCAACTCTATTACATTGCGTGTGTCATTGAGTTACCTCACTTGAGAGTGGTGTCTTGCGGTGCCTTGCGGGGTGTGCCTTGAGGGGCAAGTGACTTGAGGGTCACACCGAGGAACCATCTAAGTGTTGGTCGACACAACCGGTGACGTAGCTTGTCGGTGCACAAGTGAACACCGGGTGAACAAAAATATTGTGTCTCTTGTCTCCCGGTGATTGGTCTTCATATTGTGTTGTTGTCAATATTAATTGATTGTATATCATCTTGGTGATTGGCAACATCTTCACTCTACCGTCGGTATAAAAATAACAATCCTATCTCTTGCTCTTATCTTTACTAGTCTATCTTGTGTAGCTCTAGTAGTAGCTTTGCTAGTAGTGTTGTTAGCTTGTTCTCTAGTGTAAAATTAGTGACATAACACTTGTGTGAACTAGAGATCATAATCTACTAGACTTGCGGATAGGAGGCTTGCATCACAACCTTTGGCTAAGCAAAACTCGCTTTACGCCGTTTGTTATTCTAACAAGTTTGCTTAGTGGTTTTTTAGAATTTTTTATAGGCTATTCACCCCCTCTAGCCATCTAGTACCTTACAACCTCATTCCAGGCACTCGACGGCCACTGCACCAGCCACCTGCAGGGCCGCCATGGCGTCAAGCACCGCGAGGTGGGCACCACCGAGGCTGCCGACATGTCGTGCGCGACGTGCAGTGGTTGGCTGGTTGCCTCTCCTGCAGGACCGCTGGAGGTCTGCATCACCAACGCTGAGGCCGACCGCGGCTCCCTCCTCCGCACCGATAGTTGCCTCTACGCCTTCGCCCAATCAATCTAGCTCCTCTTCCACTTCACGCCGCTCCTGCTCTCCTGCGCCACTACCCATCATTAGCAGGTCGCGAGAGCGAGCACCATGATGCCCACTTCAAGCGTGGCGACGAGCCTGGAGTTGCATCTAGACGAGAGGCTAGCCGTCAACTGCGTCTTGTTCTTGCACAAGCTCGGCGGGCAGGACGAGCTTGCCGCCTTTTTGAACCGGGTGATGGCCATGGACCCCCGCTGTGGTGACCATCCGCATCACCGGCGACGGCTCGCATCGCGCCCGTGCGTCCGTACAGCGGTGGCTCCAGCTCGAGCGCCCGCGTGGCCGCTGCAGCGGCTCGCATGCACACCCACGGCGGCGTCTCGCATGCGCATCAGCAGCGGCAGCGGTGGCTCGCACGCGCAGCAGCCAGCAGCAGCCCCACGCCCGCACGCCGTCGGTTGCACCTGGCCTGCATGCATGCGCTTGTGTGTCCAGGCATGCATGCACTATGCTCCAAACGCATCAAGGTGTTTTCTGAGAAGTTGGAACAACCCCATAGTGTCCAGTGCCACGGTGGCACGGCCACATCAGATATTGGCACCGGCGTGGCAGGTTTTGGACCTTTGATGTGCGGCGGCAATAGATAAGGGACCTAGATAGTCGTTTTTTTAGTTCGAGGACCTAGATGGGAATACCTCAAAAGTTTAAGGACCCATGGTGCATTTTACTCATTCAGATTCAACTAGAGGTTGCTTCCCTGAGTCCAAACAGGGGTAAAGCAAAAGGCCTGACAATCGATATAAAAAAAGAAAAAGAAAAAGAAAAAGAAAAAAACAAAACAGGGCTTCTGCTTTCTAGATTCCATTCCATCTGTGTCTGAAACGCTGAAGCTAAAGCTTAGCAGGTAAGCAAGCATCGGATCAAAGCCAACTGGTACAGTTTCCATCGATTTCAGCAGCAATCAGCCAAATTCGTAGAGGAAAAGGCCCAGCCATATATGGGCCGGTTCACACAAGACACAACAACGGCCCATAAAATTCGGCCCAGCTTCTCTCGGTTGGGCCCTGACGCCAGCTCTTCTTTTCCTCCGCAGGCTTCTGGCGAAGGGGTACCCGCAGCGGACCATCTTCGACAACCTGCACGACGCCGGGCTCTCCTTCGGCGTCTACTTCCAGGACGTCCCCGCGGTGCTCTTCTACCGGAACCTCCGCAAGCTCAAGTACCTGCTGGACTTCCACCCGCTCCGCCCGTCCTTCGCCGACCACGCCAGCCGCGGCGTCCTCCCCAACTACGCCGTCATCGAGCAGCACTACCTGGACTCGAAGCTGGACCCGGCCAACGACGACCACCCGTCGCACGACGTGTACCAGGGCCAGATGCTAGTCAAGCACGTCTACGAGACGCTGCGCGCTTCCCCGCAGTGGAACCAGACGCTGCTCGTCATCACCTACGACGAGCACGGCGGATTCTTCGACCACGTCCCCACGCCCGTCGCCGGCGTGCCCAGCCCCGACGGCATCGTCGGGCCACCGCCCTACAACTTCACGTTCGACCGCCTCGGCGTCCGCGTCCCGGCCATCCTCGTCTCCCCCTGGATCGAGAAGGGCACCGTCGTCCACGCGCCCCAGGGCCCGACGCCGACGTCGCAGTACGAGCACTCGTCGATCCCGGCCACGGTGAAGAAGATCTTCAACCTGCCGCAGGACTTCCTGACGAAGCGGGACGCGTGGGCGGGGACGTTCGAGGGCGTGGTGCAGGGGAGGACCGAGCCCCGGACGGACTGCCCCGAGCAGCTGCCGACGCCGACGAGGATCAGGCAGGCGGAGGCCGACGAGGAGGCCAAGCTCAGCGAGTTCCAGCAGGAGATCATCCAGCTCGCGTCCGTGCTCAACGGGGACCACCAGCTCGCCAGCCTGCAGGACCGGATCAGGGACGAGATGAACGTCCGGGAAGGCATCGACTACATGAAGGCCGCCGTCAAGCGCTACTTCGAGGCCGGCGCGTCCGCCAGGCGGATGGGCGTCGACGGCGAGCAGATCGTCAAGATGAGGCCATCCCTCACCACCAGGATCCAACGCCCATAGAGACTCTGATCAAAGCATACAAATTGGATTGGATGACAAATATACAGATCACAGTAAGTTAGGATGTGGCCGTGCTATAGATCAAAATATTCGTGTGCTTTGTGCTGTACAAACGAATTTTAATTAGTATTAGTATGGTGATGCAGATTCGCGCTGTGCTTGGGAAGATGGGCAAAAGAGATTGTCCCGTCAAATGCTTGTGTCGTTGAATTTGCACTTATAAAAGATTCGCCCGCTTTTAGCAAATACTCCACGGTGTCCAAATGATATACGGATTTTCAAATTTCGTGGTAAGTAAAATTTATCTAGAACTACTACCAAAAGCATTTCTAGGGAGCTAAAAAAAATTACTCCCTCCAATTCAAATTATAAATCACTTGCTATAGGTGGTTTTTTTTACCGCTTCTAACCAATCTCGTATAGAAACCAACAACTTTTAGAGACGAGTATGCAAGTGTGGTTGGTATTGGTAATGTGGCTTGCCTCCAGGAAAAATATTGTAGTGCCTCTATTTCAAATTCTATGTCATTTTGGTTTTTCTAGATCACATTTATTAAGATCGGTTGATTCTCCGAACCAACGCTACCATTAATCTACATACAAACAAACCTACCACACCATCGCGCCGAGTTGGAGTGCGTTTTCTTTGACATTTGCACGCAGATAGTGGCGGTCCACCATTGTTGGAGAATGGAGACGCGGTCACATATGATGGCATGCATGTGCAGCTCCCGTGCCCTCGCCTGAGTCCAACGCGGCAGCCATAGCACGCCGGCGGGGCAGCTCGCCGTTTGCCTTTCAACTCGTCATCCTCGTCGGAGCACTACCCCTGCCCCCCGCAAACCCACATAGACCTGCGCGGACTCAGGATACCAGGTACCAGCGGCTCCAAGCGACGATCGTCGTCGTCGTCTTCCATGCCAACCACCGACACTATGGAGTGATCGCAGACAATGGTTCAGAACAGCAGAAACCACATGACCTGGACCTGTGCTCTGTCTGTCATCTTCATGCATGCGTCTAGATCGTAGCCAGACACCCACCCAACCTTAGCGGATCCGTCGTCCATGCCGTTCCATAGAGCTTCATCACTCATATGCGGGCTAGGCGAGGCTATGTATGCAATGCACACAGGCAGGTCCCAGTCTCACGCGGCAATGTAATGATTTCCCCTTGAAACATTTCCTCTGCATGCAAGAAATATGCATCCTCTCTGTCAATCAATATAATGTGCATACTACCCTTTGAAAAGAAAAACGCTGCCAGCATGTAAATATGTAATGTATCGGCCACTTAAGTTGTATCTGATTCTGATCTCATCTCATCTCAGTCCTGATGCAAAATCTTCACCATCACTCCGTCAAGAACGATGCACACTCTCCTTGTCCTCCTTGATACCTCCTATAAATACAGAACACTTCCAAGCTTCTCCCTACCACCTCCGATCCTACGAGAAACTGCTTGCTCGGAGTCGGAGCTACCAACGACAATGTCGTCGCTGAGGTTTTCGGTCCTCCTCCTCGTGCTCCTGTGTAACATCCAGTCCCGACATACACGGCCCAGGCCTACTCTGCCGAGAAGTGGTCCCACCTACGTAGTAACTCGTTTGAGATTTCATCCTCGCTTCGCTCAAAACGGTTAACCGAAGGGTATTACGTGTCTCTGGCCCTGGTATTTAAGTCGGTGTCCGTCGGTATTCACCGGCTGCACAGTATTTCGCGATGCTACAGTACCGAAAAACAATACCTGAGGAACAGTAAACCAAATTCGACCTGGCCCATCCACTGCCGTGCGCAGCTCGACGCTGCTCCTGGCGCGCTCTCCTCACTCCGTGCCACCCAGTGCCGGGCTCGGGGCACCAGTCACCGCATGGGCGGCCACCCTTGCCTCGCAGTCGGCGTCCGACGCGGCGCGCGCGGCCATGCTCGCCGCGGGGCCCCGATCCGGGCCGCCGGCCAGTGACACCGCCGCAATGAAAGGGCCACGCCGTTCGTTCGTGCCGATCGCACCGGGCCGGCAGCTCCTCAGCATCCCCAGCTACGTCGCCCGCGCGCGCCTCGGCACGCTGGCGCAGGCGCTCCTCGTCGCCGTCGACCCCAGCAACGACGCCGCGTGGGTGCCGTGTGCCGCCTGCGCGGGCTGCGCCCCGGCCCCGGCGCCGTCGTTCGACCCGACGCAGTAGTCCACGTACCGCCCCGTGCGCTGCGGCTCGCCGCAGTGCTCGCAGGTTCCCACCCCGTCGTGCCTCGGGGGCGCGGGCACGTCGTGCGCGTTCAACCTGTCGTACGCGGCTTCCACGTTCCAGGCGCTGCTCGGGCAGGACGCGCTCGCGCTCGCCGACAACGACGTCGTGGCGGCCTACACGTTCGGTTGCCTCCACGTCGTCACGGGCAACTCCGTGCCGCCGCAGGGGCTCGTCGGCTTCGGCCGCGGGCCGCTCTCGTTCATTTCGCAGACCAAGGACGTGTACGGCTCCGTCTTCTCCTACTGCCTGCCGAGCTACAAGTCCTCCAACTTCTCCGGCACGCTCAGGCTCGGTCCCGCCGGGCAGCCGAAGCGGATCAAGACGACGCCGTTGCTGTCCAGGCTGAGCCTCCCCCACACGGCTACACACACTCAAACCAGCCCGTCCCTCCCATGATTTGAGAGCTGTTTCCATAATATAAAGGACCTGTGTATGTTACTGGTACCAAGATAAAATGTGCAATAGCTACAGTGTGCTAAGAGAAAAATTGACATACCTTGCAATGCCATATGTTGAGCTTTTCCAGATTAGGAGAGTTCTGCAGACATTGAAGCAATATCTGGAAATTGTCATGCAAATCGCAAAAATGCAGGCACAAGGTTCTCAGGTTTTCGAGTATAGGGAAATCAACATGTTCAACAGCTGGCACCACCTGCTGAAATCAAGATACAATTCGTTAAATCATCCAGACCAACTACCTGCAAAGAGAATTCTATAAAAAAAGGATAAACAAATAGGTTTGGTTTATTGCAATGTCCCATCAGTTTTAGATTTGGAATTGCATTAATATTATTTGTCTTTTAAAAAAGTCTTGGTACAGTTTTCAAAGAAACAAACAGTAACAATATCATGATGTGCTAATAAAGGAAGTTGTACTGCGCATTAGTTTGCTGCCAACAAATAAGCAAAACTTGCAACACATTCAGAGGGAGTCTATTCTAGTATCATAAACATCCTCAGAAAATTATCAACAACCATCAGGACGGTTTATTAGAATGTCTCCATAAAAACAAAAACAATGAACACAGCAATGGCCATAAAAATGTATGGAAGAAAAATACAGATCATTTTTATTATTTATTTATTTTCCTCTAAAACTCGAAGCAATACCTGATCTAATTCACAACCTCGCTTGCTCCTCCTAGTCCCATCATTGAATTGTCATGTTTTGCAGGAGAAACACAAATAGCTACCTTGCCTCTACTCTCCTTCTTGGAAGTGGATAAGAGGTCGAATCTATACGAAATCCTGCAGTCGAACAGGTAGGGAAGGGAAGTGTTGGCATTGGCATGGCCGCGGACAGGAGTAGTTAGTGGTAGCGATGTTAGCATGACAAGGGTGAGGAGCCAGGCTCTTGTGAATGGTATTATAAAATCACCAAAAAAGCTAGAAGAGAGTTGTATTGTAGAAGTGTCGGTGTTCGGAATCACCGGCTAGTAAATTTCTATTGTTGCACATTTAGGCTCGGATGATGTGCAAAGAGGACACGAAAATATATATTGGTTCGAGCTAAATGTCCCTACGTCCAGTGACGAGCTGCTCGTGTTACTTGCACTTTGGTCTGTAGCAGGGGTCACAAACGGTCAAGAGAGGGATGAGCTCTTAGGTCTCCGTTGATCGTAAAGTGGAGTTGAAGTACGTTTCATTGGTAGAGAATCTGATCCCCCCTTTGAGTCCCCAAGGTCTGGGGGCTCCAGGGGCGAATTTTTTTTTTTATTTTTAACACTTTTTAAAAACTATTTTTAATTTTAGCACCGAAATTTTTTTTATATCTAACACTTTTGGCCGCTCCCCACGCGAGGGAGCGGCATTTGTACTTTGCCGCTCCCCACGTGGAGGAGCGGCAATGGTGATGCCATGGCATTGGACGCCACATGTACTGGGGGCTGCCGCTCCCCCCTGGAGGAGCGGCAAGGCTGCCGCTCCCCAGATCAGGGAGCGGCAAGCCCCCCCCCCGCTGGCGCTCCCGAATGCGTTTTTTTTATTGCTGTCGAACGTTTTTTCTTTGCTGTCGAACGAAAAGGGCCGGGGCCCCCGCTGCCGCTCCTTGATCTGGGGAGCGGCAGCCTTGCCGCTCCCCAGATCAAGGAGCGGCAGCGGGGGGCGGCCGTTTTTCAATTGCAAACGACCGAAACGATTCGGCCGCCCGACACAAACGCCGCGCCAGCGAGCAGCAGCCGCCCGTCGCCGCCCCCTCCCCGTGCAGCACCTCCCCCTCCGCGAGCAGCGTTGAGCCCCCTCCCCCGAGCACTTCGGCCTCGATAGCGCATCCGTTCCAAGGTAATTTCGTTTTTTTATTTTTTTTTTTTGAATTTTTGATGTATTATAATTGTTAGTTAGATTAGTTTGTTTAGTATTGTTATTATAAATAATTAGTTTAATTGTTTAGTTGGTATTATTAGTAAAGTTAGCATAGTTATTATAAATATTATAAATAGTTATTTTAGTTAGTATGATTAGTAAAGTTAGTATATATTTTATAAATAGTTAGTATGTTTAGTTTAGATTAGTGAAGTTAGTATAGGTGATATAAATAGTTAGTTTAGTTAGTATAGTGTAGTTAATAAATTTAGTATAGTTAGTTAGTTTGGACGATTTGATGAAGTTTCGTCGAATGGTTTTCAGATGGATTGTTGTGTCCGAGTTTATTTCGGAGGAATTGTTAGGAAGGAAGATGGTGAATTTCAGGATATGGAAGAGGAGTTGGAATGGTTCGATGAACCGCCGAGTTTCAATGACCTTTGTGTGCGTTTGAATGCAAAGTTTGGCGGTGATTTCATAATCAAGGGGAGATTTGACAGTGGGAAGACTCGGGCAAAATATGTCATGATGCCTTTGCGGGACCCTGCTCATTGGTCCCGCTACACTAGGGTCCTCGCAGACTCGAACTCACCCATTGCTGAGGTGGTTGTGGAGAATAGGTACAGGTTGGGGGATGATCATCATGACGATGATGGAGGTGACGAATGAGCAGTTCCATTCACATCTAGTCAGTTGGATATGGATGGTCAGTTGACGCAGGAACAGTTGCATTCACATCTAGTGGGTTGTATAAATAACGACTTTGATGTGAGGGAGTTCGAACGTGAAGAGCAGGAGCAGGCGGAAGAGAACTGGTTCGGTCATGACGACCACCTTGACGATGACGACGACGATGATGACGACGACGATGATGATAGAGCTGCCCATGCGACGCCGATTGTTGCTACAACGTCCGATGTTTCAGTTTCGGTGCTTCATGGCATGCCGACTCAGGGCAGGCTGGTCCATGATTTACCAGAGGGTGGTGCGCCGTATTTTGATTCGTGGGGTAGGATCAGCGAAGCACAGCATTATGTTACACCACCCCCTTACACAGAGGCAGAACTCATGCAACTGAGTCAGGGCGGTGTATCTTTAAGTGGTGGTCCGAACTACAGGGATGTCAGCATGGTACATATGGCAGTTTGTGACACAGGTCTGCAGATGTGTGCACAATCTCTATATAACCATGAGCATGTAATCCTTCAGAAGGGCATGATATTCAATACAATGTCAGAGATGAAGCTCTTTCTTTAGGATTACGTTGTGTACCACCATAGGCCATACTTGGTGACTCATTCCGACAAGATCTTGAGGTACCACATTACCTGCAAAGCAGGTTATCCATGCCAGTGGAGGCTTACTGCAAGGAAGAAAGCGAGTGATGGCAAATGAAGGATAAGTAAATTGGTCCAACCCCATTTATGCTTGGATAACAAGGGTAAAGAATATCATCCGCAGTTCACTGCACGTTACCTTGGTCGTCGTATATTGGGCCTCGTTGATAAGGATAATGATGTCTCAGTGTCTTATTTACAGCAGTCCATATATGAGCTTGTAAAGTATCATGTGAAGTATGGCAAGGCTTGGCGTGCAAAGCAAATTGCACTGACGATCTGATGGGGTAGTTGGGAGGAGGCGTACAACCGAGTTCCCCGAATACTATCTGCAATGAATTACTACAACCATGGCATGAAATGGTTTGTGGACACCGGTGGGATGTATTTGCAGAACTCGGGGAGGCATGTGCTACATCGTGTTTTCTGGTCGTTTGCTCAGACGGAGCATGCTTTCTAGTTCTGTAGGCCAGTGGTCCTTGTTGATGGCACTTTCTTGACGGGAAAGTACAGGGGCACTTTGATGATGGCTGCTGCGGTTGATCCGGAGGACCAGATAGTACCAATGGCTTTTGCTTTGGCAGAGGGAGAGAACAATTCATCGTGGTCATGGTTCATGTGGCTTCTACGTACCCAAGTGATTGGGGCATCACGCACTATATGCTTGATTTCGGATCGGCACGCAGGGATTCTCCACGACACTAGTGAAGATATCGAAGGGTTCCCGTCTTTGGTGCATAGATGGTGCATGCGTCATTTTGTAGCTAATTTCTGGCGGCGTCAGAGGAAGAAGGAGGTTAGTGACATGGTTAAGGCTCGATGTTGTGTGCGTACAGAGTACCAGTTCAAAGAGAAAATGAGAGAACTAGACAAAGTGCTGAACCAAGCCGCCAAGACTTGGTTACAGGACCAGATGGAACATAAGGAAAAGTGGGCACTAGCATACGACGAGGGTGGATTCAGGTACGGCATCATGACCACCAACTCGTCCGAGTCTTTCAACCGTGTGTTCACCGGAGTGCGCTCGTTGCCAGTGTCTAGGATTGTTGAGTTCTCTTTCATGAAGTGCAACGAATATTTTGTGAAGAGGTGGGAGCTCGCGCAAAGGAATATAAGGGAGGCAGGGGTGTGGGGAAAGGCAGCCACTAATTTTGTTAAGGAGGGAGAGGAATTGGCCAAGCAGCAGATTGATGAGCCATACGGACCTCACAGGCATATCTACAGTGTACGGGGGTTGGGTGGCACAAGCATGGGCGGGGAGCGTTACGGTGGCAGGAACTACCGTGTCGATTTAGACAAAGTTGAGTGTAGTTGTAACGTCCCTTAGATCATGCATGCCCCTTGCTCTCACATGATCACGGCCTATAGGATGCGTGGATATAACTACTTGGCTTTGCCATATATGTCTCCTTTGTACCTCCGTTCGAACACCGTTCGGGTATGGAAGAAGAGCTTCGAGCCTTACCTTGACCCGTCACAGTGGCCCTCATATCATGGACCTGACTATGCGCCCAATCCGGCCCTACAGAAGTTGAGCAAGGGCAGAAGGAAGAAGAAACGTCTGAAGGGGGATATGGATGCTATGAAAGGGTACGGGGATGACATGTACGGAGGGGGAGACTTCAACGAGACACGTGGCCGGAATTTGTGCTCGGTTTGCAAGCAACCGGGTCACAAGGCTAGCAGGCATAGAAGACCTGGACAACAGGTCTGTCCATATTAATTTGTTAAGATAACCTAGTATATTTGGTCTTATTTGTACCATTATGTTTTGTTGTAACATAAGTTGTTCTTCCTGTTGTCTAATTGTATGTTGCAATGTTCAGTTATTTATATTATTTGTACTAACTCTTTTTTTTAATCTGAAACAGGATGGAGGAAGCTCATCCTCCCAGGTGGCATCCGCTGTACCCCCTCCTTGACTATGACTACGACAAGGACCACAGGGGGGCTCACATGGAGTACGGGCCTATGGACGAGCAGCTGCCCCTTCTGAAGCCGCGCACACACACCCGGCAGCTCAGGTGGGATGAGCGTTACGCGCCGTACATACGGCGTGCCGGTTTTCTCGAGCTTGTCCGCGTGGTCCGGGAAGGTCTTCCGCCCCTAAACCCCGCACTTCTTACTGCAGCTGTGGACAGGTAACTTATTTTTCACCCTAACACAGTTGTAGAATGATATTTAAACTATGTAACCATTTTTTCCCTAACAGAGGTGGAGCCCGGAGACCCACACTTTCCACCTTCCTTGCGGCGAGGTGACAGTGACCCTCGAGGATGTGAAGGCAATACTTTGCCTTCGCATTGGAGGCAGTTGTGTGACTGGCGTCGTGGACAACGACGGTTGGAGGCAGAAGGTGTACGAGTTCTGTGGCCAATACCTAGATGACAACGAGGAAACTAAGAAGCATAAGTAAGCTACTTAATTGGTTCGCGTTGCTTTCATTGCAGCCTTTGTTTCAAATCGATGGCCTCTAATTATTATTTAAAATTTCAGGAAAACTTCCGGTGTCACGTCACAGTGGCTTATTGGGCGCTTCGATAACCTGGACCCAGATGCTGGTCCGGGTACCGTCGAGACATACGCTCGGGTCTGGCTATGGCACTTCCTTGGTACGTTCTTGTTCCTCGACGCGTCGGGCAACGTCGTCAGCTGGATCTTCCTAGACATACTACGTCAGCCGTGGGAGCACATCGCCCTATTCAGTTGGGGCAGCGCGGTCCTAGCGTGGATGTACAGGCAGTTGTGCGCTGCTTGCCGTCGCGGATCGGGCTACCCGTCGCTTGGTGGTTGCTCGTACCTGCTGCAGATCTGGATCTGGTACCGGTGGCCTGTTGGGCGGCCCAGAATGGACGCTTTGCCTGTAAGTAATGTACAATCAAACTAATTACATTAGCATTTCGTGCGAAACTTTTTTTAAGAAATGAATAATTCATTTTTGTGTACAAAGCAGGATTGGCAGCCCGAGGATACAATGCCTACAGCCTTGTGGGTTTGGAGCGGGGTAGAGCAGGTCACAGGGAATGCAGAGCGCAAGTACAGGGAGTACACCGACTTGCTTGACGTGCTAACACACATGCAGGTACGTTAGAATCTTTCATGTGTATGGTAATAGATTATCTTGTCAATGATAAAGACTAACTGAATTGTCATTTGCTAGGTGTATTGGCAACCATACGACGATCCCCAGCTACGGGCCCACTTGACTCCGAAGTGTTGGCAAGAGAACGACGAATTTCGGTCCGACGTCCCGCTCATTTTCTTTCACGTGGTTGAGATGCACTATCCCATCAGGGTTTGCAGGCAGTTTGGCAAACGTACGGGCGTGCCACCACCTCTTTACTCCACGAGCAAGGAGCTGCATAGGTTGGTTAGGAAAATCATATTTTTGCATCAACTAATTTGGCATACGTATGTCATTGCATTTATGTGCACTAACACCTCTGTACTTGTTGCAGTGTGGACTGCAGGCTTAGGATTAAGCAGAAGGACTGGCGTGAGATACACGTAAAATACATCGAGAAATGGGAGAGAAGGGAGAAGCAGCCGCTACAGGATGGCCCTCCACATGACCAACATGCCTTCAATGAGTACCTACGGTGGCTTCACAGGTCGACCCGTGTGCACGTGAGACAGCCGTACAAGGGGGAAGAACTTCCTGCGGACTCCGAGGACGACATCGTCGCCGACGAATACGAAGAGGCGACTATGCGTGAGACGCAGCCACAGAGAGCCCCCCTTCAGAGATACATGGTAAGATCCTAGATCCGTGCACTTTGGGTGGGGTGTATTCCAGTTTTAGTAAATTATAACGTCAAGGTGAAATCTCGTTTATGTATGCAGGCCAGACAATTGTCAATGATGTCCAACGAAGCAGCGTTTCAACTACACGATTGTAGAAACAAAGGGCGAGGCGCGCTTGAGACATTTGTGCACGTAAGCAACATGTTCAAAATATCCTATAATCCTCTATAGGTTCCTAAGGTTGTCCCAAATAATATGAGTCCACACATGTGTTTGCAGAAAATGAGCAGGAGTTTGAGGAAGCTAGCCCAGAAGTTGAGCTACATGGACACTCCGTGGGAGCCGCCAGCAAACCCTCTGCGTTCGCAGAGCACAGCTTCGGCTTCTCTGAAGACTCCTGCAGGCTCTTCGGACCCCGTCACGGGGTCTACCTCCGGCGCACGTACACCACCACACCGCCCCGACAAGGCCCCAGTTGAGGAGGAGGACTATGAGGACGATGACTTAGACTCGTCCGACGAGGACGAGGCACCGGGCTTCGGCATACCCCAGCACAGCCACCCTATGCAGCAGGGCCCTTCCTACCTCGGTCCTTTCCAGCAGGGCTTCTTCCAGCAGGGTCCTATGCAGCAGGGCTTTTCCCAGCCAGTCCCGTACCAGCAGACCTCTATCCACCTCGGTCCTTTCCAGCAGGGCAACTTTCAGAACGTACCTTTCCAGCAATGCCCCTACCAGCATAGCCCGTACCAGCCCAGCCCGTACCAGCACACCCCGTACCAGCACGTCCTGTGCCAGCCCAGCCCGTACCAGCACACCCTGTACCAGCACGTCCCGTCCCAGCACACCCCGGTGGATCCTTCACAGCACCAGGAGATTGGTATGTCGCAGCTCTTTGATGCCCCGTTGGGAACCCAAGGAGACGAACAGGTAAAACTAAATAAGCAAATTTTCTTATTTTTCTAACCTATGTTACGTAAGAATACCACAATCTAACACCGATTTGTCTTTTATCTTAGCAGGGGCCGACCTATGTACAGGAGACCAGCCACACGCAGGGGCAAGGATGGCAGCACCGTCATCGAGACCACACGGACGTTGGCTACACCCCCAACATGGTGCCTACCAATCCGAAGAGATGGAGGCGGCCGAGGGAGCCTTACACTCCTGGGACATAGAGTGCATGTAGACTTGGTCATTTTCATTGCAGGATGAAGTTGGAGACCGTTTGTTGCACTCTATGTCGCCATTTATGTATCCAAGTCATTTGTTGAACTTATGTGTCCTAGCAGTGTGTCGAAATAATTTGCAACTACATGTATTTGGAACTAATGGATTTGAGCTTGTAATATGATGTTTTATGTGTTCCAGTGAACTTATAATGTGCAACTTATAATGTGCATATAATGTGCTTTGATCGGTAACCTCGACCACATGTACTTGTTTATAATACTAGGTCATGTTGGAAAGTCACATGTTGGAAATACAATACTTACACGATCGAGGAAAACAATAGGCGCATAGTACACACTTATTACAAGGTTCAACAGTTGCATTACCACTTGCTCCAACATAAACATAGTTCAAACTAAAACACTGATATTAACGAACTAAACAATGACATGTTGCAAACTAAACCTAACATGCCTAATAATGGTACCACATATTGAACTGAGTTGCGCCTTCCCCATAGTAACCTCCTATTGACGGCGGCGGTGGTGGTGGCGGCGGAGAAGGAGGCCCGTGCTTCTTATGGTACGGGCACTGACAGTATGGATTGTTGCATACTGGCTCCTCTGCATCGTTGATGTTGTCGTCCTCCGACATGTCCCTATTACCACTTCCAGGGCCATACTCTAGATCAAAGATGCGTCCCTGTAGATATGTGATGTATTGTTGATGGGGATAGATAGGAGGAGGATCGACCCATCGAGTGAACCCACAGTTTTCTGGGCAGCTTGAATCCTGAAAATGCATCTACCAATAAGTACTTCTACAAACCAAATGCAAATCAGAAAAAATGAGAGTTAAAAGGAAATACAAATCCTCGCGGCATCTGAAGAAACGACGGCCTCCACCGTCACAGTCGTTGTACATCTGCACGACGCAATCCTCACCGTGGCGACATTTTGGCCAATCTTCCGTGCGGTTGTCGTATGATCTAAGAGGTCTCTCGTGGGTGAAGTCACTCTTGCTCTCCAAAGGAAATTGTTCTATAGGTTCCTCAAAAGAATCAGGACCCAGAGAACCCTCCCACACAATCGGTTGTCCCTTCCTCACTCCCTTTCCTCTACCTGTGCTCGACGAACTTCCGCCCGACATTTGAACTACGGCCGTGAGGGGGGGAGAGGGGGGGGCGGCGCCGAAACGACGAATGACAACACCTCAAGAGGAGAAGAGAATATGAGGAGTCATGCGCTTTCCGCTCCTTGATCTGAGGAGCGGCAACTGTCCTGACCTAGCATCACTGGCACATGGGTCGGCACGTGGACTGTAACGGATCAACGTAATTATACGAGATTAAGTAAGAAAATCTTCCACCGAGGCGGTTAATTTAACAAACTTAAGCCCGTATAACTCGAGATTCCGTGAAATCACGAAGGATTTCAAACCACTAACATACAACCAAGATCGTACTGATTTAGCAGCCACAGTTCACACGATACATAAATTTGATCATAAAGGTAGGATACATCAGAGTTCGGAAATAAAAGTTATTACAACATAGTTCAACATAAAGTAGCGGAAGCAAATAGTTTTACGCACACACACTTAGTTCAGTTACAGTGCCTGTCGATAGTCATGGTCCGCAAAAGCAGTAGATAAGACAAGCAGAAAGACCCTTGCCCAAGGTCCTAGTTGTCACCCATCGCCGGATACAGACAGTTGGAGCAGTACCCGTAGTACATCTGACCATCTGCAACAACAATGGGAACAACGCCCTGAGTACGAGAATGTACTCAGCTAGACTTACCCGTCATAAACCAGAAATAACATGACACCAAGGAGCATGTAAGGCTTTATATAGTGGATTGGCTTGACTCATTTGCGAAAAGCATAAGTTATTATGAATTACCAAAGATAAGTACTTTTAGCATCATTTTTAGGATAACCTATTCATGCTAGGTAAGCACCTATTGCTAAAACAATCACTTGATTAACCATTAACATCAAAGATTACCATCTCAGGTTTAGCCTTTCCAACATTATCCACATAACCACCCGTGTTCCATCATTAATACTACGATGCCATAGCTCGAGTCAAGTGCTCACTAACCGGGAGCGACAGCGATTCGAATCGAATTCCTATCCAGCTGGAGGTTTATTCCTCACACAAACCATGCTTCCCCCGTCAGGGTCGCGTAGATCACCAATGACACTTTCCGAGAAGCCGCGGGATAACAATCATGGATCGCACTACCCAGGGACCGCCCGACTGCCAGGACGCACCTTGGGCTCACTCTTCGCGTCCCCGTTACACCCCCTTCAACACCAGTCTGCCAACCCGAGTTTATCTCGGCTCAAAAAGTGTCACTAGCTTCGTGGTCGAAAGGTACTTTATTCGGCCAGCTAAATGTGAGGCATGCGTTCAACATGACAAGAGGGACGAGCAACGATCGGTCCTTAATCGACACAGACGGAATCACTATAGTCCAAAACCCTGTAAGACTCCGCCCGGTCTCCGTTTATCCATCAACACTTGGTTACTTTTCATGATCACAATTACAGCTAACCATAACCCGGTATCCACCTATAACTCGCAGGTGACAGAAAATCACCCGACTTCTACCGGTCTAAGCATGGCTAAGCAATTTACTCGATCCTGACCTAACAGGGTAAAAGGTAATCCGGTGGCCAAGGATAATAATGCAACAACGGTTTCACTCAACTCCTATAACTTAATGCAACGATATATAACTATAACTCATGTAATAAGGAATAGTTTTTATAAAATAGGAGACTTAAAATGCTCCGGGGCTTGCCTCTTTCGAACGAGCTAGGATGGTGGTCGACGCACTCCGGCAGTTCCTCGCCTGACTCTTCCTCCTCGGGCACCTCCTGTGCCTGGGGCTCCTGTTGGTCTGTCCAAGCCTGCTCCTCCGGTACTGCTGCCCGCGACTCCTCCTGCGATCCTGTATGATGCAAGTGCATAAGTAAACATGCGAATGATGCATCGGATTATGTTGGAGTGATGGGATGACGTGAGATGCAGATGAGCACATGGAATGAGCAGTTAAGATAAAACTTCATCTTCTACAAGGTAGTCCACGTCATCCAAGAACATGTACCTAAATTATGCACATTGCGGTTCCACTAATTATCATACACCTTACACAAGCAAGTGACCCTAAATGACCAAACCTTACCAACCTAACTCATCCACAACATCAGCAAGACATAGTGATGCTTCAAAGATACACCAAACATATTTTATTATTCTTGATTTCTCATAAAGAATAATCATTTATTCCTTATTTAACTAGGGTTGTATAGCAACACCTATCTCTGGTGTAGATAAAAATCTACAAAAATTACAGTAGAGTACCCTTGCTCTAACTAACCTACCACTAAATTTTTATGAGAATTGCATAAGTAAAACTGCCTGTACAAAATAAACAAGTTATAGCCTAATTGTGAGCATGAAATTATTTTATACTAGAAAAAGTATCAAACAACAGATTTCACAATTTTCTTAGGTTACTAACAGTAAACCAACATGCTACAAAAATTATCAGATGTATGTTGTATACAAATTTTGCTCTCTACTAAAAATAACAAATATTACCAATTAAAAGCATTTGAACTACACTTCAACAATTTCCCACAGAACATGCTTCACTAGCATTTTTCCTAGAAAGTACATCACTAATAAAGACTAATGTAACAAGAATCACATTTTCCCCTTATTATTTTATTTACTACACTTTTTCTAAGATAACAGCATATACAATAATTAAATAAAGTTGCACAGTAAAGTGTCACAAAAATAACATGAGGTATTTTTAAACTGTAGATCTATTCAAAAGGAACATTTCAAAATTTGTTTCATGATTTTTGGAGCTATGAATCTTGAGATATGATTTTTGGAAGTCTTTCCAACATTTCTGAAAATCATTTCCTTTAAAACTGAAAGTCTAACTGGCCTTTAACGCTACGCGCACCCCGCTGTTACACACCGAACCAAAACACCGAGACAGACAGGCGGGCCCAGGGGTCAAGCGGGACCCACTGGTCAGCCAGAGCGGAGGCCAGCAGGAGCATCGCCGACCGGAGCTCACCGGCGGCGAGCCCACGTGCGGCGCGGGCGGCACCGGTGTGCTCAGGTCATCAAGCTGCACTGACTGGTGCTCGGACTTGGCCGGGTGGCTTAACGGAGCGAGCTCGCCGACACGCATGGCGCACGGCGGCGCTACCTCACCGTGGCCACAGCTCACCGGTGTACAGCATGGCGGTCCGAGGAGCGCTGAAGCTCTAGCATCACCAGGTGAAGCTGACGCGTGCGAAAGAAAGGAAGGGAGGCGACCGAGACGGCCCACCCGCGCGGAGCCGGACTCCGGCGAGCGGCGGTGAAGAGCGTCCGGCCAAAATTGGCCTCCTCACCTTGACGATGGCGACAGCTGGAGGGAGCACGAGGTAGAGCAGAGGGAGGCGGAGCAATGGTCGCAAGGAATCGGACGCGGGCGCAGCAGTGGCGGCGAACGGCGGTGGCGGAGCTCGGAGGGCGGCGGCAATGGCACGATGGCCGCGGGCTCTGCTGCGGCTGCTGCTGGCGCGCGGAGAAGCGAAATGGGAGGGCACGGAGAGGAGCGGGGGCTGGAGGTCGACTTGGAGGCGTGGCGAGGCGGTGGGGGCCACGACGTGCCACCCGTACGCCGGCGACGGCGAGCGGCCTCCACGCGGCGACCGCAGTCTGAGCGCGGTCGTGCGCTGGCGCGGGGCGCGCGCGGGCGAGCGCGCGGGCGGACGCGCGAGACGGGCCAGGCCGGTTTGCCGAGCGGGCCGAAAGGGAAGCCGAAGCCCACTAAGGCGAAAATCTGATTTTTCTTTTTCAAAATATTTTCCACATTTAATTCTCTGTTTGAAATTCGAATTTGGAGATGAAAAAGGGGTTTTCATAAATTTGGCCCAAAATAAAAGTTGTTCAAAATTTTATTCTCTACAACTTTCATATAGAGCACTTTTCAAAATTCTCAATAGATTTTGAATTTGTGATTTAAAGCTAATTTAAAATCAAAAACTCATTTATTTAGAATATTTTAAAACAGAATTTGAGGAAAACTTGAATTCACAATTTGCTCCAATAATCAAGTTGATTTATTCTAGATTATTTAAAATTGCTACTTCTCAAAAGTTCACCAACTTTTTAACACTTATATCAAACTTAGGGTTCCCATTTATTTGTTTTTCAAATTAAATTAGAAAGAGCTACAATTCAAATAATGCTAATCATGCAATGATGTTGAATGCTTATGCTTTGAATGATAATGCATGCTTAACACTCAGGGGTGTTACATGGACTGGTGCTGCCGCTCCCCCCTGGAGGAGCGGCAGCCTTGCCGCTCCCTGATCTGGGGAGCGGCAGCCTTGCCGCTCCTCCAGGGGGGAGCGGCAGCCCCCAGTACACGTGGTGTCCAATGCCACATCATCACCATTTCCGCTCCTCCACGTGGGGAGCGGCAAAGTACAAATGCCGCTCCCTCGCATGGGGAGCGGCCAAAAGTGTTAGATATAAAAAAAATTTGGTGCTAAAATTAAAAATAGTTTTTAAAAAGTGTTAAAAATAAAAAAAATTCCCAGGGGCCGAGTCATCCCCTTTGGCGGGGTGTCAGGCCTTCCCTTTTATAGGCCAAGGGAAGGCCAGACGTACATAAGAGGAGGAAAAAGAAGAAAGAGAAAGAACTGAGAGGGCCCGTTCTGGGTGCCACGCTGTCTTCCCCCTTTAGTAGGGGTGCCCTGGTGCTGCAACTGTTGATGGAGGCGTCTCCACGTCGCGATGTCGAGGGTGATGGAGATGGCTCCACATCATGGCCCTGTTCACCGCTAGCGCCATGCTCGGGCGTCGTTGGTTGGTCGCGGCGCCCCGTTTCACCATAGTTGGCGCCGCGAGCGACGCGGGGCCCCCCAGGTATGGCCGGTCGCAGCTACGGGTCGCGTCGAGGCGTGCCCGCTCCCATCCAGTGTCAGAAGTTTGACTCCGGTCTCGAGCTTTTATGTCTGTGGTAGTAAATGGGGCATGAGCCTCCGTGGGATTCGCGCCCCCACCCGAGGTTGGCCGCGCGCCCTTAGGGTCGGGCGGAACGGGACTCCCCTCCCAGGGGTCGGGCGAGGCGTAACCGCTCTCAAAGGGTCGGGTGAGCCGCACCCTCCCTTCTAGGGTCAGGCAAATTCGTGGTCAAGCCTTCGGACCGTCCATTCGATCTTGACCGTTGGGGGCCGTTGGTCCCCCTTCTTTGGGTATCCTAAAATTGGTACCCGACAAGAAGCTTTCCCGCCTGTACGTATATGATATAAGTTAATAGATTCATGAATAGTTTAGCACAGGCAATACAAGGTGAGACTGATGCAGACAGTATGAAAATAGTAGTGTCATCGCTAACACTACAAAACTATGTCCTTCATCCATTTTGCTAAAAATATAAAATAGACAAGGGTATCGAAGAATGCAATGTCTTGTCTCAGGACTGCATTAAGTTATAACCAATGGATTCTCGTTGACTGCCTTTCTCCTGCCATCATTCAACATGACACGTCCCGGACAAGTGAAGATTGAGCCTTTTAATTCATCTACGTGGAAACAGATTCTAATAAAGATAGTTGGAGAACGTACAACAAATTCCTTTGAAGCATGATGATATTTGAATGCCATAAAGTTCAATGTCGTTGACAAAAATTATATAGTTCATATAAATATTTTTTATGTCATATTGTTCATATGATTAATATCTTTCCCTGTAGCCCTTCCTCACATGCATTCATAGTTTCAGTGACAGCTTTGAGTGAATCTAAAAAGAGAAAAATTCCACTTACCAAGGAATGAGACAACAGCTGCTCCAACTCCCAAATTTACGAAATCCATAACAATCTAATTAAAAATGAGTGTTAACCAGTGGTCTTCCGAGAACAATTCGGAGGCTCAACCTGTTGCGTGAGCATGACTCCTGGCCATGGCCAGTTATCATCATCTGGTGCAGAGGCAGAGCAGAGGTGACCTCACCTTGTTGATGCTGTGGAGGATGCTAGCCGTCGCCGGATAGGATGGTCACGAGGGGCTCTGGCACTAGCGTTGAAAACGGATGGAAAAATTCTCGTTGCAACCCGTTCCGTTTTCCACTTTTGTCCGTTCGTTTCCGTATTTGCGGGGTCCCGTTTCTGTATTTACAGAAATAGGAGAGGAGTTTTCCATCCATTTCCGTGGGATCCCGTTTTCACCCGAAATTTACCCGTATTTATTCCGTTTTTCGTCCCGTTTTAAATCTATATGTGATGTGTAGAAATTAATATGTTCATAAACCTATTAATCACCAATTATGCATGTTAACACATGGCATGTTAATGAATACTAGACCAATAACTTCGTATGTGTATATTAATTTATGACTTTGCTCATATATATTCACGAATATTTAATCATATTATTCTAACTTAATTTTTTGGCTCTCCATCCGTATTTGTTCGTTTCCGTGCATCCGCATATCCCAATTCCGTTTCCAAACCCGCATTTTCCAAACTCGATCCTGTTTCCGCCAAAAAATATAAACGGAAGTAGAAATAGGGTTTTTCCGTCCGTTTTCATCGCTATCTGGCACGCCATAGCATCTGCAGCAAGTCCAGGCGTGCCGAAAAGCGACACCTTCTTGGCCAGCGTTGAACCTTCTTGGCCTCCTAATCTTTACCATTATGATTACTACCTTTGTCACCGGCTCTGTGAGCCAACGTGTACATAAAGCTCAGCAGCAGCAACAACAAATCCTTATCAAAACCACAACCAACAACCAAGAAAATAACGAAAACGGAGAAAAGGCGGCCTAATTGGATAGTATCTCGAGTAGAAGCTGCCAGACCCGGTCGCACTTGATAGAACCCGGATGCTACCCGGACGGCAGAGGTCCCTTGTCCCGCGCGGCGGCGGCTGCCCCCTTGGCATCCCACGCGTCAAGGTTGTGGCGGCGCCCGCCCCCTCGGTAGCCGGCGCTTTGAGGCCACAGCGAGGTCCCGTCCATCGAGGCTGGGGGCGGCGGTAGAGGATGGATGCTAGTGGCAGGCTGTAACACCCAAAATTTTGCATTATTTCAAAATAGTTAAATTGGTTTATTTATGTAAATTATGTGCGCATTCAAATGTAAGAAATAATAATTTTTATGAAATTATAATTAATCATAAGGTTAGTTACATATTGATGCACTCATGCCGATGCATTTTATTTATTGTGGTGACTGGTTTTATCCCAATGCTAAAAGGTTTAAAAATCATTTGAAATTGGATTTGGAAAATCAAATTAGAAAAAGAAGAATTTCTTCTCTCCCTCCCCTCCCTCCTTCCTCGCTTTCGGCCATCGGCCTAGTCAACCGAGCCGGCCCACGCGCCTCCCCGCCAACCCGCTGGCCTTCTTCCCTTCTCCCCTTCGCGTTTCTCTCTTAGGCCGGCCCAGTTCGGTATGGGCAACCGTTGCCGCGCCCCTCCTTCTCCCCTGCCGCTGACAGCCGGCCCCGCACATCAGCTCCTCCCCCAACCTCCCGCGTCCCGCTCGGTCAAGGCGCAACCGCCGCCCCCGCGCCCACGTTCGGCGTCGTGGGAGCGTCCCCCGCTCCCCGGCCTCTTTAAGAGGGAGCCGCACCAGCCGCCGCTCCCCCTGCTACCCCTCCCCGCTCCAATTTCGCCCGCGAGAGCCGCAACCGCAGCACCGCAAATCATCGGAGCGCCCCGTCCGCTCCTCCACGTCGGCCGTCGTCCCCGAGCCATCTCCTTCCTTGGTTTTCGCTTTGGTGAGCTCGCCTCACTCCCCTCTTTCTCCCCATGCCTCTATCTTCTCGAATGGTGGCCTCTAGGGCCATCCCCGCGAGCTCCGGCAAGCTCTTTCCGCCGCCGGCCATGGCGAGCACCGCGCGAGCCATCCCCCGGCCACACCTGACCCCGGAGGAGGTCCTCCGTTGCCCCCGCTCTCTCCCGGTATCCTCAATTCGTCGAACCATAGCCGTTGGCCTCGATTCCCGTGCACGCCGACGAGCACCCGCCGTTGGTCATGGCGGCCACCGCGTCGGACTCCTTCCCTGCCTGCGTTAAGTGCTCGGTCGAGGTCGCCATTGCCCCAGCTTCACCCTATGCTCTCGGAATTGAAACCGAGGTCCGTAGAGCCTTGTTCGTCCACTCCGGCGAGATCCTCACCTCCGGCAATGGAGAGCCGCCGCGGCTGCTACTGTTCCCGGCCGACAGCTCCTTCTCTCTCCCTCCCATCCTTTCCCAGCCGTCGATTTTGAGATCTACGGCCAGGATTAGAACATACCCCTTCATGGGTCCTTTTGCTAAAGAGACCCCGTCCTTTTTATTATTCATACCCACAGTCCTAGGCCGGAATTCAAAATACGATTTTCATTGATTTATTTAAAGTCAAAAATGTTTTCAATCTATTTACAGAAATGTTATTTCACTGTTTTGCTTATAAAATCATCATTTTAACTCCGATTTGACCCGTTCAACTTGCGTTAGGTCCATAACTCCGTAATCTATGCAATGATGCTACTGTTGGACCTATTAGCCGCTTTTAAATTTCAGGTTTAGTATAATTAGTTTAATAGCTATAGGAGAACTTGTTTAGGTTGTACCTATCGCGTCCTAGCTCTGATTTTCATGAACTTCACGTTGATGTGATCGTAGTGAGACGTAGATGCTTTTCGTAAACTCTTTATCTTCATTTGTTTACTGATGGTGTACTGTTCTAACCATAGGATTGTTTTGCTTGTATGTTTGTTTTCGGAATACGTGTTGTTGGACCGTGTTGATTGAGTTCAGATGGTGAGGAGTTTTTTCAGGAATCTGGATTCTTTCGAGGAGCAACAGGACCAGCAGGAGGGTGTGAACCAAGGCAAGTATAGCATGGGATTACCTTGATGTCCTATTCAATATATAATCTACTCATTATGCATGTGTCTAATATTGCTCGACTATAAGGACATCCTAGCCATTGATGACTTGTACCTTGATCCCTATGGGTTTCATTGCACATGGGTAGAATGCTAGTGCTTTAACTAAACATGATCTACACTATAACTAATGGGACCAATGGATAAACATGATGGTAACAATTGAACTATAGGGTGAAGGTGCAAATGAAGTTGATCATGTTGCCCTAAACCCTCCGTAAGGACCTATCTGTCGGCAAAAGCTGGGAATGACAGTGCAACCGTAAGGGTCACATGGCTCTGACTTTAGCTCACTAATAGGATCTTCTTTAGCTTGTTAAAGGTTATCCAAAAGGGCGCAAGAGGGGCTTGCCACTTTGGGTATAGGGCTGCCCCTGTTCTTATGTGTATAGCTGCGAAGGATTTGTGCCATAGAAAGGGGGTTCCTACATCTGCCTGCCGAGGAAACCTCACGGCCCTAACATGTTAGAGAGATCTATGGAAGGCTTTGTAGTGTACCCTGCCTGCTCACCTTGGGAGTGTTAGGGGGTCGATGGGCCCTGGCATTTGGGCAACACGACTCACGGGTAAAGATGCACAACCTCTGCAGAGTGTTTAAACTGTTATAACAGCCGTGCTCACGGTCACGAGCGATCTGGAAAACTCACAGAATAAATGGTGTCGGTACCAACAGTATGGGGGTACCCACACCCAACGATGATAAAAAACAAAACGACTAAACCGTAGCAAAAGGCAGCCCGCCTCAACCACGTATCAGGTCCGTCTCGTACGAGGCCAGCTCGATAGAATGCCTCGACTGCGTTCCGGCTCTGACTCGTACGAGGCACCCTCGACAGGAACGCCTCGACCGTGCCCCGTCCCGCACGACAAAGCACCTCGACCGCATTCCGACTCGCACGAAGCTCGTCCGCCCACCGAAAGGACTCCGGCTCGCGTGACCCCGGGTCGGAGTGCTCGATCCCCTCGTTTCACCTACCCCAAGACAAAAGGCAGAGCATTTAATGTGATTACCTGTTTCCACCAACAGGCATGGCCGCAACCAGGATCGACGTGGGAGCAATGCTGGTGTCAGTCCTCACTGTTTTACCGCCCATCTCGTGATAGGAGGTGAAACCTGTCACTATGCTCACCTTACCGTGCACTATTTATGGCCAGTCACCCTCGAGACAGGATACGACAAGGCCTGTACCCCGCAATCTCAGGGATTCGGCCTTATCCATCCGGTCTCGACCCGGCCTTGACCCAACCTCGACGCTCAGCGTAGTTCAACAGAGATGGGAGGACGGCATGGCACGGCGCTGCGGGTCATTTTGCTGTCTCATCCCCTACGTCACCATGATGTCCGGGGATGGCCGGCCATTCCCAGGGCACGTCGCCACAGCCACTCCTACAGGGATCGACAAAACGTCACCTCTGGGCTCCCCGGCGTCCTGGCCTCCTCCTACCCTATAAAAGGGCAGGCCGGGGCTCTACAACGAGGGCAGAAGACAGAAAACAACAGACCACACACGAGTCCAAAACCAAGTGCCAAGCACTCCAAGGCTCCCCACACAGAGATCAACATCTCAAGCAATCATCTTTGTACTCTTTTTTCCTCTCTTTGAGACTTCAGCTCGCCGCCCTCTCTCGCAAGCTTGTAACCCCTACACAAGCACCTCGGTGCAAGGAAATACAAAACTCTCTCCCCTCGCTGGACGTAGGGCCTTCTTCGGCCCGAACCAGGATAAACCCCCGTGTGTTCTCCTTGCATCACCATCCAGGATAGGGACACGCAGCACTCACTCGTCGGTTTAGGGCCCCCTCGAGACCGAACACCGATAGTTGGCGTGCCAGGTAGGAGACCGCTGCGTGCCAACATCGCTTTCCTCCATTCTTTCCTGGATGGCTGACCCCGAACGCCCTATCCCGTTGGCCACGGTGATCTGGTTTGGGAGTTTGGAGTTCATGTCGCTTGGCTATGGCTACGATATGGTCCTCCTCCCGCCCAGGCACCCGACCGACGAGGATTACGAGCTCTCCCAGCCTGGGGGAGCACTCCGCCGGTACCATCACTCTCGGCAGGCGCGAGCTGCCAGACGACGACGAGCCCAGCGCATCCACCGTCTCCACCTCACGGAGGGTGGTGGGATTCCCTAATCCAGCGCCTCTCAGCCAGACGCCAACCTAGGTTTCCTCGTTGAGGGTCTGGGTAGGATGAGCTTGACTGAGGGTAAGATGCCGACGGAGAATTCCGCCGCTCCCCCGTTCGGTGAGACACCACCACTGCCCGAATCAACCACTCTGGCACGGGCATCGACATCTCCATCACCGTTCCCGTTTGGGCTAGACTCGGTTGCCCGGGTATACGCTTCCTCTGTAAGCACTAGCATGAGTGCTTACGAGGAACTCCCCGGGCACCATCTACGCTCCACTCTGGACCTTGTTGCATCCACGATGGATTCTGATTATCTGGACTCCATGGGGACCCCAGAAACAGAACCCTGTGTGACCGCTTCTCAGCGTCGCGACCGCGGAGGTGGTTTGCAATGGCCTCACATTCCCCCGTTATACTACTACTTTAGCGCTCCTGACTCCGACTCGGCTGATGACACCTACGATCCGACCCGCGAATGCTTCAACGTCGACGTTGAGAGCACGTCGGAATCGGAGGACGAATAGCCAGTCGAAGGAAGGCATACGCCACCTCATGTCGAGCTCCCTGCCGAACGGGACGAGACTCAATTCCTTGCAGATCAAGGAATGCAGCTCGAGCAAATCCGCGAGTTGCAGGACAGGCTCGACGAGGAACGAGAAAACCTGCACCTGCTCCAACAAACCCTCGAGCGTGAGCGCACGGCACATGCACTTGGCGGAAGAGCTCACGAGAGGGCTCGCGACGTCAACCGTCGCATCGACAAGGACCTGGTGGTCGACCCCCCGGTTTTTGCTCGAGCCAGCTAGAACGTCGCCGCCACCGCCATGCTCCTCTGCAACATGCCCGAGCCATCAAACCCCGACGCCCATCGGGCTTGAGATGAAATCTGAGAACTCCTTGAGACTGCTGCCATGCAGCAGGCCGAGAACTCTGCCTCGAGGCGACACGAGCCCGCCTCGGAGCGGCTCGTCGAGCCCTCCCAATAGGAGAGAGAGGCATCGGTTCATCCCGAGCCTGCCCGACGAAACCAGGTAGCTCCTGCCTCTGAGCCCATCGCCAACGACCGTGAACCTCGAGACACCCGTGGCAACATCGTCGAGTACCGCACGCGCAAGCACGGTGACGGCGTGGCTCGAGGGTACCACGTGCACAGGGGCAGACGCTATGACAGCTCGGAAGATCGTAGCCCTTCACCCGAGCCTTCGGGTCCTCGGGTCTTTAGTAAGGCTATCCGCGAGACAATACTCCCGGCTCGGTTTCGCCCTCCCACCACTATCACCAAGTACAACGGTGAAACCAAACCCGAACTTTGGCTCGCCGATTTCCGCTTGGCGTGTCAGCTGGGTGGGGCCACCGACGACCGGGTCATCATCCGACAACTCCCCTGTTCCTCTCCGACACCGCTCGAGCCTGGCTCGAGGATCTTCCACCTCGACAGATCCACGACTGGGACGATCTCGTGAGGGTGTTCGAGGGGAACTTCAAGGGAACCTACATGCGCCTCGGCAACTCGTGGGACCTCCAGAGTTGCAAGCGAAAACCAGGTGAATCCCTCCGGGATTACATCCGGCGCTTCTCCAGGCAGCGTACCGAGCTCCCCAACGTCACCGACTCCGACATAATTATGGCCTTCCTCTCCGGAACCACCTACAAGGAGTTGGTCCGAGAGTTGGGCCGTAACACCCCACTCACTGCCAACGGATTGATGGACATCGTCACCAACTTTGCCACCGGCGAGGAGGCAGTTGGTGCCATCTTTGGTGGTGACCAGGACAAAGGGAAACAAAAGGTCGACGATCCCGCGGGCTCCAGCCGGGGCTCCAAGAGAAACAACCGAAAGAAGAAGAAGAGCCAGCAGGGCAAGCTCGAGGCCCCGGTCGATGAGCTTGTCGCTGCTGCCGAACGCAAGAAACCTTGAGGCCCCTCCGGTGGGGGCATCTTCGACAAAATGCTCAAAGAGCCGTGTCCCTACCACAAAGGACCCACTAACCATAACCTCGAAGATTGTCACATGCTCCGCAGGTACTTTGAGGGCGTAGGCGTCAAGAAGGACGACAAGAAGGAAGACCCCAAGGGTGACGACAAGGATGGGGGATTCCCCGAGATCCACGACTGCTTCATGATCTACGGAGGACCCTCGACCCGCCTCTCGGCGCGCCAGCACAAACGAGAGCGGCGTGAGGTTTTCTTCGTACAAACGGTGGTCCCCCACTTCCTTGATTGGTCTGAGATGGCCATCACTTTCGACCGTGATGATCATCCTGACTACGTCTCCAATCCAGGAGTCTACCCGCTTGTTGTTGATCCCGTCATCGCCAACACACGCCTCACCAAGGTGCTCATGGACGGCGGAAGTAGCCTCAACATCATCTACGTCCAGACCCTCGACCTTCTAGGGATCGAGAGAACGCGCCTCCAACCTAGCGTCGGGGGCTTCCACGGAGTCGTGCCAGGGAAACGGGTAGAACCCCTCGGACGGGTTGATCTGTCTGTTTGCTTTGGCACACCGTCTAACTTCAGAAAGGAGACGCTCACTTTCGAAGTGGTCAGATTCCGTGGAACGTACCACGCTATCCTCGGGCGCCCGTGCTACGCCAGGTTCATGGCGGTCCCGAACTACACCTACCTCAAGCTTAAGATGCCAGGCCCAAACAGTGTCATCACTATGGGGCCCTCATATGAACATGCCTACGAGTGCGACGTCGAGTGTGTCGAGCATGGCGAGGCTATCTTGGAGTCGGCGACCTTGGCTGCGGACCTCGACGGTCTCGCCAATCAGATTCCCGACCCAAAGCGCCATGCTGGCAGCTTCGAGCCTGCATAAGACGTCAAGCTCGTACCCCTCGACCCTGCTAATCCCAAGGGAAAGGCGCTGAGCATCAGCGCCACCCTCGATCTCAAATAGGAAGCAGTGCTCGTCGACTTTCTCCGTGCGAATAATGACATCTTTGCGTGGAGTCCCTCGGATATGCCGGGCATACCCAGGGAAGTCGCCGAGCACGCCTTGGAGATCCGGGCTGGCTCCAAACAGGTGAAGCAACGCTTGCGCCGCTTTGACGAGGAGAAGCGCAAGGTCATCGGTGAGGAGATACACAAGCTACTGGAGGCCGGATTCATCAAGGAGGTTCATCATCCCGAGTGGCTAGCTAATCCTGTATTAGTTAAGAAAAAGAGTGGGAAGTGGAGGATGTGTGTAGACTATACTAGTTTAAATAAAGCATGTCCGAAAGTTCCCTTTCCTTTACCATGCATTGATCAAATTGTTGATTCCACTGTGGGATGTGAAACACTCTCGTTCTTAGATGCATACTCCAGTTACCATCAGATTAAAATGAAAGAGTCCGACCAGCTTGCGACTTCATTCATTACCCCATTCGGCATGTATTGCTACGTCACGATGCCTTTCGGTCTCCGGAACGCAGGGGCTACGTACCAGCGATGCATGCAACATGTTTTTGGGGAACACATCGGGCCAACCGTCGAGGCTTACGTCGATGACATCGTCGTCAAGACCAAACAAGCCAACAATCTGGTAAATGACCTTGACGGCGCGTTCGGGTGCCTCCGAGCAAAAAACATCAAGCTCAATCCCGAGAAATGCGTCTTTGGCATTCCTCGAGGTATGCTTTTGGAGTTCATCATGTCCAAGCGTGGCATCGAAGCCAACCCAGAAAAAATCACTGTGATAACCAAGATGGGCTCCATCCGAGATCTAAAGGGCGTACAGAGGATCACTGGCTGCTTGGCGGCACTCAGCCGTTTCATTTCACGTCTCGGCGAAAAAGCGCTCCCTCTATATCGCCTCCTGAAGAAATCAGAGCATTTTTCATGGACCCTTGAGGCCGAAGAAGCTCTCGCAAAACTCAAAGCCACACTCTCTAATTCACCAATTCTCATCCCTCCGACCTCAGGGGAGCCGCTCCTACTTTATGTCGCCGTGACATCACAAGTAGTCAGCGCAGTCCTAGTTGTCGAGAGGGCCGAGGAAGCGCATGCCTTGCTCGTCCAGAGGCCGGTCTATTTCGTTAGCGAGGTGCTCTCGGAAACCAAGGTATGTTACCCGCAAATCCAGAAGCTGCTATATGCCGTTGTCTTGACACAGCGCAAACTCCGTCACTACTTCGAGGGTCACCCGGTAACTGTGGTTTCTTCTTTCCCCTTGGGAGAGATAGCCCAGAACCGGAAAGCCTCGGGTAGAATCGCCAAGTGGGCAGTCGAGCTCATGGGCGAGACCCTATCTTATGCGCCGCGCAAAGCTATTAAGTCACAGGTATTAGCGGACTTCCTGGCTGAGTGGACCGACACCCAACTCCCCCCTGCACAGCTCCAAGCTGAGCTCTGGACCATGTACTTCGATGGGTCGTTGATGAAAACAGGAGCAGGCGTGGGTTTGCTCTTCATCTCGCCCCTCGGGGTTCACATGCGCTACGTCATCCGGCTTCATTTTCCTGCATCAAATAATGTCGCTGAATACGAGGCGCTCGTCACAGGGCTGAGAATTGCCATCAAGCTCGGGGTCCGACACCTTGACGTTCGAGGCGACTCCCAGTTCGTGATCGATCAGGTCATGAAGAGCTCGAGCTGCCGTGACCCCAAGATGGAGGCCTACTGCCAAGAGGTGCGGCGCCTCAAGGACAAGTTTCACGGCCTCGAGCTCAACCACATTGCACGCAGGTATAATGAGGCCGCCGATGAATTGGCAAAAATCGCGTCCAGTCAAACTACGGTTCCACCAGACGTTTTCGCAAAAGACCTCCAGCAGCCATCCGTCGACCTTGGGCCAGACGGAGGGGTCGACGGGACGTCACTCGACCCCCCACCTGAGGCAGAAGCCCCCTCGACCGGGGCTGAAGCCATGCAGGTGGAAGGCTCGACCCCACTATCTGACCTCGAGCCTGACTGGTGCGCTCCGTACCTCGACTATCTTATCCGAGGGGACCTCCCCTCGGGTAAGACCGAGGCTCGACGGATCGCTCGCCAGGCCAAAACCTTTGTGATTGTTGGCGACAGTAGGGAGCTGTACCGCCATAGCCCTACTGGCGTCCTCCAACGCTGCATCACAAATGAGGAAGGCAGAAACCTGCTCGACGATCTACACTCGGGGGCTTGCAGTCACCACGCAGCGCCTCGAACCCTTGTCAGAAATGCTTTCCGACAAGGATTCTATTGGCCAACCGCGGTCTCCGACGCTGTCAAGCTAGTACGCTCCTGCAAAGGTTGCCAGTACTATACGAGACAGACCCATCTTCCAGCACATGCCCTGCAAACCATTCCCATCACATGGCCGTTTGCCGTTTGGGGGCTCGACCTTGTCGGACCCTTGAAAAGGACAACTGGCGGCTTCACCCACTTGCTCGTTGCCATCGACAAATTCTCCAAGTGGATCGAGGCCCGCCCTATCACCAGTATCAGGTCCGAACAAGCTGTGCTCTTTTTCACCAACATTATCCACCGCTTTGGGGTTCCCAACTGTATCATCACAGACAATGGCACCTAGTTCACCGGTAAAAAGTTTCTGGATTTCTGCAACAACCACCACATCCGTGTGCTCTGGTCCGCCGTGGCCCATCCAAAAACAAATGGCCAAGTGGAACGTGCCAATGGCATGGTCCTACAAGGCCTGAAACCCAGAATCTTTGACAAGCTAAACAAACATGGGAAAAGATGGGCTGCCGAGCTCCCCTCGGTCCTATGGAGCCTAAGAACAACGCTGAGTCGAGCCACGGGGTTCACTCCATTCTTCTTAGTCTACGGATCTGAGGCCATGCTCCCCACTGACATAGAATATGGGTCCCCAAGGCTAAAGGCCTACAACGAGAGAAATAACGACGTCGCAAGAGAGGACGTCCTCGACCAGCTCGAGGAAGCCTGGGATGTGGCTCTGTTGCACTCTGCCAGGTACCAGCAGGGTCTCCGACGCTATCACGACAGACATGTCCGCAAGCGTGACCTCAACGTCGGCGATCTGGTGCTACGACGAAACCAAAACACCAAGGGACGGCACAAGCTCACGCCACCATGGGAAGGATCGTACATCATCGCAGAAGTACTAAAGTCGGGCACCTACAAGCTATCCAACAAGAAGGGCGAAATCCTCATCAACGCTTGGAACATTGAACAGCTACGTCGCTTTTTCCCTTAAAAAGCCTCGAGGCTTTGTAATTTCTTTTTAATCTCATCAATAAAGAATACAGCGATGTTTAAACTTTCGTTTTACAAACAATGAGGAAGGATCGACCCTATTCTCCCATAATCGACCCTTCCTCGGGGGCTACAAGGGGGGAACCCCCCAGTCCCCGAAAAAACTTGTACTCTTTTTCAAAGTTGAAGAACTACCTCTTAAGTCAACAACGCCGCGAGAGCGCCCTGAGGCTCAAAAGGGCTCTCGAGCCATGAGATCGCTTACGCCTCCGAGGCTACAGTACCTCCGCTCACCCCTCACGCCTAGGGGCATGACCGCACGTTAAGTAGACCTAATGGTGGTTCATAACTTTGAAAAGGAATACACCCCCTGTCGCTTAGATCAGGTTCTTACATGATCGACGAGGCCGCAAGAGCATCCTGAAGCTCGAGGGCAGTCGAGCCGCGAGATCACTTACGCCTTCAAGGCTATGGTACCTCCACTCGCTCCCTTACACCAAAGGGAGCAACCACGTGCTAAGCAAATCATGCGAGAACACGATTCAAACGATAAAGGGAAGAAAAACTCAAACAAAACTTAAATAACCAAACACCGGTTTATGTTTCAAGTTTTTAAGGCCTCCAAGGCCACCACGACCAAAATTCGAAGAAATACTAACTTATTACACGGGCCTTTGCGCCCAGATTTGGCTCACAGGCCCTCGTCGTCGGCAGGCGGAACCACCTCGGCTTCGAAAAGTGAGGCCAGGCGGCTCCGAGGCTCCTCAGCAGCTCCGATCAGCTCAAGGCAAGCGTCCTCGTTCTCCTCGTCTGTCCGGTCCAGGTCAGTGATGAAGCCTTCAGCGACAAGCTCCATGTCGAACACGAACCCAGACCGAACGACGGCCAGTGCCCTCTTCACGCCATGGTGGAGGCTGCCCCGTATCCTTTCTCGGATGAGGCGGCCCAGTGCCGCCATCCGGTGGACGAAGGAGTTCCCCGTGGCGTCCTCCCCGGTGTCAGCGTCGGGCTCGACCCCCAGGCCGTCACACACGGAGGTGATCGCACCCTGCAGCAACTGGGTCCTCTGGGTCTTGGCCTCGAGGAGGCTCTGGAGGGAATTGGCCGCTGCCTAAGCCACCCGATGCTCCCTCTCCAGCTCTGAAACGCAATAAACTAAATTAATACTAACACGGGGCCTCGACGCCATGGCCGTAATGCCCATACTTACCCTCGGTGTGGGTCTGCAAGCCCCCGACCTCGTCACGGAGCCCCCCGCACGTCCTTTCGAGCCCTTGGAGAGCGTTGTCCCTGTCATGAATGGTCGCCCTCAGTGCTTCGATCTCCTGGTGGGTGGTCTGAAGAGTCGCGTCCTTCTCCTGAATGGCTCCGCTCAGCGCCGCGATCTCGTCCTTCAGGGCGCCGAAGCGAGCGGTGACCTGCCCAATCTGGACGTTGAGGGCGTCACGCTGATGGCTGACCAGGGAGACGTCCTCCTCGAGCTCCTTCACCCGTGCCGACAAGGGCTCGAGGTCCTTGCGGGCCTGAGCTGCCTCCTCCCGGGCCTTGGTCGCGTCTTCACACGCCACGGCCTCGGTCGCCCAAGCCTGCACCGCCTCCTCCTTGACCGCCGCATAGGCGATGCGCAGCTCGGCTATTTCGGCACTCCGATCGGAAAGCCGTTTCTGGGCCTCCTCAACCAAAGTCTGTTGCCGGGCAAGCGCCGCCCACACGCCGCTCTCATTCCGGATGAAGAGCGACTTGTGGCGGGAACGTTCCTTGAGCTCCTGATCATGGTTCAGAAAAACCAAAAAGATTGAGAACCGAGAGAAAGGAAGACAGCGAAAGGACAGCAAAAGAACCACAAAAAGAACCGATAAGCCAAACGTACCTCGGTGGCATCCCGCATGCCTCATGACAAGGAGTCCGTCGCCACACAAAGCGCTCGCTCGAGGTGTCGACGGAGACCCTCGAGGTACTCCCAGTGATGCACCTCGTCCCTGTCGTTCAGGGCAAAGACGGGATCCGCGTCGGGGTCCGCAGCGTCCCTGAACTCGAGGGACGGTCCCCTCCACCGCGGTATCTCCGCCTCCGCCCGTGCTAGGGCCAGCGCAGCGATGTTCGGCCACGAGGACGATGGTCCGACCGGGGCGTATTTCGGCCCCGCTGAAGGGCCGGCCTCACCCGCGGCTCCCGCCTCACCAACTGCCACAGAGGCACCAACCTGGTCCACGGCCTCGACCCCCTCGACTCCTACCACCTGCTTCCCCTTATCCAGGGGGGAGTCGTCGAGGGTGAGGTTGACCGTGGCTGGCACTGACTCTCCTGTTGGGGCCGGCCCCTCGACCGCCGGCACCTCTTCCTCTGGGACCTTGGGCGGGGGCTCGACGACCCCACCCTCCACCATGGTCGCCGGCTCTGCCGGTGGGTCTTGCAGCGGTTGCAGCTCTCCTGGCTACGCCGCCTCCTGTCCCACCACCGGCGGGACCTCCCCCATAACTACGTCCGCATCCGCCCGCTCCGCGTCGCGGACGGATGCCTCGGCCGTTGCAGCCTCGACGATCGACGACAACCCGGGCTCTGCCCCGCCCGTGCTGGGCGCCACCACCTCTACCGGCCCTGACCCCTGTGTGGCGAGGTCGGAACCATCGACCGCCGAGGCGCCCGCCTCCGCCTGGGCTGCCGCCTCCTGCTGCTTCAGGCCCTCCTTCGCGGCCTGAAGCCGCTAGATCCAGTCGGCATCCTGCGCCGTCGTCCGATTAATGACGACGACGCTCGCCCGAAGCGACTTTGCGGGGGTCGGCCCCATCAGCTCCGCCTTCCGCTTAAACCTACAAAGCAAGAGGAAACATCAGAAAACGGTTCTAGAGAAATGCAAAAAAGCGAAACACAGACACTTACCCGGAAAGCGGCACCAAGGGCCTCGACCCCGACCAGTCTGAACCTCCCGGCGCTGCCCCGGGTCCTCTGTGCCTCCGAGGCTAGCTGGCCCCGGGTCCTCATGCCCGTCGGCGGCGCCGTCGATGACGACGCTGGCGCCACCACTCCAGCCTCCGCCTGAGCCTGCGGGGCCTGGACCGGTGGTGGTAGCCCGGTCAACCCCCCTGTTGGGTCCGGGATAAGGCAGCCCCTCCTGTCGAGGGGCCCGCCTCCTTCTCCACCCTTTCCTCCGTCTCCTCGACCACCACGACCGAAGAGGACGACCCCCCGACGGGCTCCAATAGGGGGCGAATGTCGGGGAGGTCCCCTAGGCCAGTCGTGGCGTCATACCGCGACAAGGCGTCGTCATCTTCATCGTCGCTGCCGTCATCATCCTCCCCCGAGACCGTCTCGGAGGGAGACTCTGCGAGGGGGACCCCGTCGAGGGCCTGCTGGCGCCGAAGTTTCTTCAGTGCCTCCTTCTCCTTGGCCTTGCGCATCTGCCGCTTCTTGGCCGTCTCCTTGGTGTGCTTCTGCTGGGACGCGTGCTGGCGTCGAGCCTCCCGGGCGGACCGGTCCTCTGGGACTGGCGGCCGCGTCTCCCGCAACGCAGACAGGTCCTGCGCATCGGCCTCGACTAAATCAGAGGAAACCAAAAATAAACGGAACAAATGAACATACCAGCCAAAACACTTACCACAGGCTCGAACCCCTGGGTAGGTCGCATGGGGACTTTGTCGACCTCGTCCACCTTGAAGTTCCCCACCATTTGGCGCGCCCGCCGGAGGACCTCCTCGAGGGTGAGTGACTCGTGAGACATTTGACTCCCCTCCAGCGGCGCCTCCGGCGTCATCTGGTCGAGGCGGAGGCGACGCTGGCACAGCGGCATCACCCTGCGCCGGTGAAACGCCGTGGCCACCGTCGCCGCCGTCAAGCCCCGTAGACGGAGTTGCTGCAGTGCCGCTAGCAGCGGATCCAGACGTGGCTTCTCGGCCTCCGGCACTCCGTAGGTCCAGTTCTCCTCTCGGGCGGTCTGCACCCGGCCGGTGTACCTCAGCAACTGACTCTCGTCGTTACGGAGGTAGAACCAGCCGTCGTGCCAACCGCTGTTCGAGGAGATGAGATGGGCCGGGATGTATAGATCTGCCCGACCCGATCTCACCTGTAGGACGCAGCTCCCCGCTCGAACTACGCACCGAAGCCCCTTCTCCCCCGCCTTCTTGGCGAAGAGCTCTGCCTTGAAAAGGTGGAGCCACAGATTCCACTGCGGCTCCACCCCTAGGTAGCCCTCACAGACCGCCGCAAAGATGGCGGCCTGTGCAACGGCGTTGGGGGCGAGGTGGTGCAGCTCCACCTGGTAGTAGTGGAGGAGCGCGCGCATGAAGACGGTTGCCGGCACGCCGAACCCCCGCTCATGGAAGCAGATGAAGCTCACCACGTATCCCTCGGGGGGAGCCGGCTCCCGGTGGTCGGGTGGCGGCGCAATCCACTCCGGCCACGACCGGCTTGTCCTCGGCCGCAGCAGTCCATCCTCGACCAGCTCCTCCAACCTCCTCTCCGTCACCGAAGAGGCGACCCAGTCGTCGGCGGGGAGGATCTGACTCTTTCCCGCCATTGGCGCTAGGGAGGGTTGTGTGGACGAAGAAGGTGCGACGGCGGTGGCGCTGGATGTGGGCGGAAAGCACATGGGGCACAGGGCTGTCTGAGGCAAAGGATGCAAGAACGCAAAGGACCGGTAGGGCAGGCAGACCCCTAGGCCTTGTTTTTATAGCCCCGGCAGAAGCCCAACGGCCGCGCGAAAAGGTAGGAGCGGTTTCCCACATTTAATGCTCTTACCTAACTGTTTCCCTTAATCTCGTAGGAGTTAGGCACGTGGCCGTCCCACATGTCGTAACCGTACGCCACGTCGCCCACTACCACGCCGATCTCGCCCTCTCCCCTAAAAAGGTGCGCCCGGCTAACGGGCGGGGCAGGATCCGCGGACGGATATTCCCAGATACCTGGTAAACGGGCTTCAAGCCCGCCATAAGTCTCGAGGAAGCGGAAGTTGGCCCTCGACCTGGGTTCGACAGCTGCCCTCGAGCGACGGAGTTAGGGACGACTAGGGATGCGCCCGTACATGGCCAGGGCTCAAGCCACGCTCTCGAGGCACCCCAGGACGTATTCGAGGCCGGAGGAGGAGGTCGATGTAGGAATCCCCTCGAGGGAGGCACCGAGCCCTCGGATCCCATCGTAGGGAATCGAGATCCACACGACCACTCCTTGGCATTTTTGAGAGCGCCTCCAGGCCACTAGCCGACTCCTAACGACTAGAGCACGGGCTCACACTCGAATTCCCCCGCTAGTAGCTCACCGGAGATCGTCGGAACTCGCCTGAACAAGGGTAGTACGGCGTTCCCCACCCCTCCTCCTCCTTCCTAAAGGAGGAGCGTGAGGGTCGAACGACAGAAGATGGCCGGGACTCTGATCAACCTCGTGCGTGCGAGGCTCGGGGACTCGACCGCAACGAATCATACTCCGAACAAAAAGACACGGATCACGTCACAACCAGAAACCATCCCCCAATAGAACGCATAAAAGACCTCGGAGGAGTCTCAATACTCCACCAAGGCCTCGGGGGCTACACCCGGCGGGTACGCTCGCGCGCCCCCACCGTAAAAAATCACGACGCTATGACTCCAGTTCATTAACAAACAAACCTCTGGGAGAGTGATCACACACTCACCCAGAGGTTCGGGGGCTACTGTCGGTACCAACAGTATGGGGGTACCCACACCCAACGATGATAAAAACAAAACGACTAAACCGTAGCAAAAGGCAGCCCGCCTCAACCGCGTATCGGGTCCATCTCGTACGAGGCCAGCTCGACAGAATGCCTCGACCGCGTTTCGGCTCCGACTCATACGAGGCACCCTCGACAGGAACGCGTCGACCGCGCCCCGTCCCGCACGACAAAGCACCTCGACCGCATTCCGACTCACACGAAGCTCGTTCGCCCACCGGAAAGACTCCGGCTCGCGTGACCCCGGGTTGGAGTGCTCGATCCCCTCGTTTCACCTACCCTAAGACAAAAGGCAGAGCATTTAATGCGATTACCTGTTTCCACCAATCGGCATGGCCGCAACCAGGATCGACGTGGGAGCAATGCCGGTGTCAGTCCTCACTGTTTTACCGCCCATCCCGTGATGGGAGGTGAAACCTGTCACTATGCTCACCTTACCGTGCACTATTTATCGCCAATCACCCTCGAGGCAGGATACGACAAGGCCCGTACCCCGCAATCTCGGGGATTCGGCCTTATCCATCCGGTCTCGACCCGGCCTAGACCCAACCTCGACGCTCAGCGCAGTTCAACAGAGATGGGAGGACAGCATGGCATGGCGCTCCGGGTCATTTCGCCATCTCGTCCCCTACGTCACCATGATGTCCGGGGATGGCCGGCCATTCTCAGGGCACGTCGCCACAGTCACTCCTACAGGGATCGACAAAACGTCACCTCAGGGCTCCCCGACATCCTGGCCTCCTCCTACCCTATAAAAGGGCAGGCCGGGGCTCTACAACGGGGGCAGAAGACAGAAAACAACAGACCACACACGAGTCCAAAACCAAGTGCCAAGCACTCCAAGGCTCCCCATACAGAGATCAACATCTCAAGCAATCATCTTTGTACTCTTTTTTCCTCTCTTTGAGACTTGGGCTCGCCGCCCTCTCTCGCAAGCTTGTAACCCCTACACAAGCACCTCGGTGCAAGGAAATACAAAACTCTCTCCCCCCGCTAGACGTAGGGCCTTCTTCAGCCCGAACCATGATAAACCCCCGTGTGTTCTCCTTGCATCACCATCCAGGATAGGGACACGCAGCACTCACTCGTCGGTTTAGAGCCCCCTCGGGACCGAACACCGACAAATGGTTACTTGACATGTGGATGACTTATGATGATGATGATGAGATTATAATGATGATCAATTTCTCTTCTTAATTCTAGTAGGTGATCATGTGGGTTAAATGGGAGCTTATGCATTACTTGATGATAATTAATAATAAAATGTTGATCTACTAAAAGTGCTAACTGCAGTCAACCGTGTCTATCTTTTTTGAGCCCCATGAATCCTCGTACTATACTTGCGGAGTACGAGTGTACTCACACTTGTTATTATTTCGTTTTTGGATAAAAATCCCGGATGGGTAACAGATGACAGCTTCTACGAGGATTTTCCCGAAGATTACTAGGTTTGGGTCAACCAGTCGGCCTTCCTTATGGAGAAGTCACTACGTTTGAGAGTTGTTATTTACTTTTCCGCTGGTTATGTTGAGAACTACGTGATGTAATAACGTGATGTATGTACACAGTGATGATACTTCTGTTAATTTGTCGGCTTATGTGTACGACTATTTCTGGGGCGCACATAAGATGTATGCACTCTATATTGTCCTTTAATTGGAGTGTGACACAGGCAGGGTGTCGTCTCGGCCTCTCAGGCACGCCCGGTCTCCTTGGTGGCGGCGGGGGTGTGGAGGGCGGGGACGCGCCCGCCGCAGCCTGACCGCTTTTTGCGCTTCCCGGACCCGAACATCAGCGCCCACATGGAGGACCCAAACGGAGCGGAGGGCGCGGAGGAGCCAGGCTCGCTGCAATAATCGACGTCAGTGGCCGGCGCAGTGGCGTTTCCGGGAGGCGGCGGCCCGGCGGCGTGGCGGTGGCCCGGCGGAGTGGCGGCGTCCGGCGTGCGTCCTGGCAGCTTGGCGTGGGCGCGGTGTCTCGAGGAGCTTGGAGGGGACGTTGCCACGGGCGTCTAATATTTTGTAGTGTAATGTAACAAACATGCAAATGGGTTCACACAAAGTGAAAACTAAATCACAAACTAATACAGATTTAAATAAAAAAATACAATACTATTTATACTAATAAATGAGTTCAAAGACCATGAAAAAAAATTAGCGTAAGAATCCAGCTATAGAAAGCTTAGATGTAGTATTACGCGTCTTTCGCTTTGCTAAAAAGCTATGGCTGAAAGTACTGTTCGCTGATTTGTTGTGAAAGAAAAATATTGTTCTGTTGAAAAAAACAAGCTGAAAAGTACAGATTATAAGAAGCGAACAGGACTCACAATTCATTTTGCTTGTGATACGACTAAATAATTCTCACAATTATTCTCACAATTGTATCTTCAAATGATTTTGCTTGTGATACGACTAAATAATTCTTGGACGGATGCAGGTATCGTTCCAAGGGTGTGAACTTATCTTGTTTGATTTTCATTCTGTGCAATTCATTTTATTTTCATATGCCTATTACAGAATAAGACATAATCCGTCACAGTATATCACTACACATCAAATTGGCGGGCTATAGAAACATATCAATATTTTGATTCGTTTTCAAATTCATAGTAACGCATGGGCATTCGACTAGTCCCGTAGTCCGACATTACATTGGACTGTACGCCACGAACACCGGGTACAAAAAGTGCCAATTCATTCAGGCAACAATGATAATTACGCCTTTTTTTTCACACAATATCACTGTACGCCAAGCTAATTCTCAACTTCAATCGAAAAGCCCCACTAGAGCAACGATTATCAAAGCAACAATCTCTAGCATTATCTTACAATTATGATCACTTAATAATATACTTAGATTAACAATACATATACACTTGCAATTAACTTTGAATTATGACCACCATCTTAGATCAATATACTAGCACCACCACTAATTAGAGGAGCCCTGGGGGTTCTCCGAGCAAATCTTGACGTCCTCACGTCAATTATCATTTAGTCTCCATATAGTATTGCTGCAAAATAGATAATGTTCACGTAATTTTCTTGACCTGCCAGTGGTGTCTGATGAAGTAAACAAGTAACTGAACCACTACGCTAGCACCAATCAAATAACCCTCACACTCAGAAACCAGGTCCTATAAACCTATCCATCGGACCTACCAGGAAAACTAATCATCAAAAAGTAGGAAAACAAATTATGGGCTTAATCGGGGGCAGGTATCAATGAAATTTGGCTGTAACTGAAGTACCGTGCATTTTCTTACAAGTTAAAAAAGAAAGAGCGAACTGAAGTACTATTTATTCTGCTTAGACTCAAAATGATTATTACTTCAAAGTGAACGGAATTACCATGCGTTATATTTTAGATTTACTAAAAACATCCAAAGAAAAGGATGAAGAAACAATAACCTAGGCACGAAATAATTAAAAGTTGGAACAAATTGAACATCATGAGCAAAATTATCTAATTTCTTGAATGATTGCCACTACAAACAAACCTAGACAGCTTAAAGAGCTTAACTCATAATTTTTTGGGGGACAAAGCTTAACTCATATATGACTGACATGCTTTTGTATCAAATGACATGAAATAAACAAAAAAAACATACCTTCAATCGTTTGCCATAAATCTTTTGCGTGAATGTTGTTCTGAAAGTGATCACGATAAGGCTTGCACCAAAAAAAAAGAACAAAAAAAAAGAGGGTAAGGACAAACTGCTATATCAGAATATATCTTGGATTTGACCAAATTGTGAAAATAAACTGGGTACACCATGCACACTAGATTTCTCTACAACAACAAAGCCTTTTAGTCACAAGTTGGGGAATGCTAGAGATGAAGCCCTTAAGATTTCTCTAAGGCTCAAATTTGCTAATGCATGATATAATAGCTCAAATCCCATGTAGGCATCAATGAGACACTAGAGTTTTTTCAGATTTGGAATAGATGAACAAAAGAATGTGTACCCTGAGATATAAATCATAATAGCAGCTAGTCATCCCAAAATAAATAAATTATTGTAGATTGTTTCAGCAAATAAGATTTTTAAGGCTATTGGGCAGAAAGTGGAGAGAAATATATACCTGCAACATCTTGTTTATTGCAGTTTTAAGGGCAAGCTTCACATCAGTAGAATGCAGAGTGCCACGTTTATAATCAGCAATGAGCTTTTCCATGCTTGTGAATGTCCTTCACAGAGCAGCACTATGTTACAAATCAGAGAAATATACACACAAAAAAATGTACCACCAGATTTGTGGCTTTATAATATTTTGGATATTCTTTATCTTAGTTGCCTACCCCAACTTGCTTGGGACAAAAGGCTATGTTGTTGTTGATTCTTTATCTTAGTTATCGGAGACTAATAGTGCTCCCCAAGCCAGCAAATGAATATTTGATGGCAGAAACAAGATAATGTACTCATGTTCTACATATGATTTAGTCACCAACTTTGATTAGGAAATGGGTAAGAGCGAATTTGAAGGGTTTACCTTTTCTCATTGTCCCTCTCCCGAACAACCTCAAATTTTCCAAACCAAGGAAAAATAACATATTTGACATACTCCAAACATGGGTTTCCTTTATCTACTTTTGGAGGGCAGAAAGCTCTCACCATTATCTTGTAATCTACAAATTCCTGCAGTACCAAAATGCAAATTAAGTGAAATCATTTTGATAACATCTAGATAAGATGAGCAATATATTACAAAGAAACCTCTCAATGAGGCTACACTGACTATAAATAAATATTAAAAAATGTTGACTCATGATCATGTTTGTTATGTACTTCACTATTTCTCTTTCTCGATGTGAAGAACTGAAATAATCAAGCATAAAATAAGAGTTTCCATTGAGAACTGAAATAATCAAGCAAAAAAAATAAGAGTTTCCTTTATATTGCCCAAGTGTTGTCATGACTCGTCACAATCTAGTGACAAAACTGTTAGATAAGGGTACTGTCAATTTCCTCTATTCTATTCATTTTCACATCTATTTCCAGTTGTACTATGCAAGCTCTAGGGTTATATACTCCTAAAACAGTTTTTTAATTACAGTTCTAAAACAAAACCCTCCCGCATATACTTTCAAAAAATGAACCTCTTTGGCTACAAAACATGGGCCTTGGCAGCCATGGACCATGGTATGCCAAACAGTCGATTTTCTCCAAATATATATTATTTTTAAAATATGTTTTTATTATACAAAATAAAAGCCTCAAGAGGCAGCACAATCATTTTTCTCCAGATTTTCTAGCTTTAGACAAGTTTATTCCAAGATTGCACAGGTATCTTACCACAGTTTGGGAATAGCAATGAACTCGTAAAAACGTATACATGCAAAATAGCTCAGGGCAAAATCTAACTATCTGGGGAATACCTCATCATCTTCCATGGAGATAGCACGTGTTGGATCGGAGCACTCTGCAAGACCAGGGTCTTTGAGTAAATCAGGGAGCATATCTGTAATCCAAGTTAAGGATACATGTGTATCGTGATTTTTAAGCCTCCAAACTTTGAGTACATGCTACAATAAAAAAAAATGCAAAAGAAACAACGGAAGTATCAAGAGTTAGGATACTGTTAAACACAATCATCGGTACATTTCCCCTTTTTATGTCTTGGCAGTACTTTCTAGCTAGAATAGAGACCTCTCTCTGATCAACATCAAACAGCCATATGTCCACCTCCTGAGATACAAATGGCAAGATAGTTTAGACAAAGGATTAAGATAGCATTGATGAGCAACGAAACTAATGATAAGTTGAAGATCAAAAAATCATTTCTATCACAGAATAATGGTTCTTCAAATAACATTTGAGGTCGATGTACTGTTAAACACACTAACCTTATGAAATAAAATGGTTGCGCACTGCAGCCAAGGCAAAAGTAGCTCTGCACCTTGCAATGTAGCCAGCCCATATGGGGCTGTCGTCTTGCAGCACCTGCCCAGTAAACAAGAAAGTGAATTGACTGTTTCAATATGAAGGGATGATCCAAATAAATGTCCGAGCTTGTAGGTTTGCGAGCGAAGTAAACAAAACCCAGACTATTAGATGTTGTTAGCAAGGAGATACCTCTTCATTCCACCCAGCGTAATTTTTTGGCCAATATCCATGACAAGTGGCCAAATACTGGCTGCGTGGCAATTCATTACATCTGACAACCATACACATTCCACACTGTCAAGGTCCATACCAACTGCCTTCCATACCTCAATATTATAGTAGCCAATGGTCCGGATTTTATTCAGATCACTGCCAATCTTATTGTCCATCTGGGCAAACCAATCTGCTATCAGGATTTTAACTGTGCAACCAGCTTTGACCATGTTATTTACATACATTGTCTTTGAAATCCCCTGAAAGATGAGAACAGACTCATCAAACAATTCAGATGTGGATACCGTATCAGATGTGCCAACATGCAAAAGGACATGGACATCATCTTCAGAATTAACCCTGAACCATCAAAAAAATTACAGAACTACAAAGCACAAACACTTTTCGTTCTAGAAAAGGGTTCACAGACCACATATTAAATGCAATTGTTGCATACAAATAAAACTTTGTAGATATTTTTAAAAAAATTGCAAACTAATTAACAGTGCATTGAAAAAAAATCTGTTTATGTTAAAAGCAATAAGTTGGAAGTGCTAGGGCTAAATGAATTTGTCTTGCACTGAGTATGATCCTATGGACACAAGCCACAATAGTACAGTACATCAAATCTTAGCATCGTTTCTACCTAGACACTTGTATGCTTCAAAAAACAGTATCCAAGAATGGCGTGGAAACTTTATATCGCCATACCTGAGTTATGTGCATCGAGGGGGACGGCAACAAACCAAACATAGCAAACAGGGGAAGGATTCTTATTCAGCAGCAGATGAAGTTCTTCCTTGTTGATGCAATCCCCCAAAATGCTCTCCAGAACAGCAATGCTCATCCCCACAGTGTCCCTAAACATATATTAAATTTAGATTTAGATGTCCTTACAGGATGCATGAACCTAATTTTCAAGCAAGCATATGCTTTTACCTGATGGTGTAACCAGAAGCATCAGCTGGATCAACCATGATAGCAACTCCGAAGGTTCTCAGATAGAACCTACAAGGACAAGGTCACACGCAAAAGCTTGCCTGCAGCAACAGGAAGCAGACAAGATGCAAAAGATGTAATAATGCAAACATGGGACAAAGTAGTTTAATATTGCAAACTTGGGACAAAGTAGTTGAATCATGTAGTGATATACAAGGTACAAGCGTGGATTGCTAAACAAGGTATCCACTTTTTGTTGACCAGGCAGCTTGAAAAATAAAGGAATCACGAACAGAATTAGAGTGAAAAATAAAGGAATCACGAACAGATGATAAAATCGAGACCTAGGTTTCGCACAGCAGACAGGAAAGAGAAAAGGGTGGGAATACCTGGTGGGCGCTCGTCGCGGGTGAAGAGGTAGGCAAATGCCTCACCACCTGGGGTAGGGCGGCGGCGGCGGTAGCCCACCCAGTCGTCGCAGACAGAGAGGCAGGGAGGGAGCGAGCGCACGCGGTGTCGGCAGCGAACGGAAGAAGAACGCGAGGAGGGAAGCAAGGGAGGTGGACGAAGGTTGGGATCGAGATGTTCTTTTTATTATATATCTATATACCTCAATCCTCCCTCCTCCTCCTCTCGCTAATCTATAGCTATATATCTATATCTATACATATATCTAATAATAAAGAGATAAAATTTTCACCAAGTATTTTCTTCCCCCTCTTTTTCTTCCACTCCGGGTTCTATTCCAGTTCGGTTGTCTTCCGATCTAAATCTAAAAGTGTGATATAGAGTCCGGTTCCAAAATGTATTTTTTAAGATTACCTACCTACGAATCCTAATAATCCAAATATATCTTAATCTCAATAAGAATTTTAGTCCAACTAAAAAATCAAAAGAGTAGGAATATAATCTAATATTAAACCTCAACGAGTATTTTTTTTCTGTTTTTCCAGGAACCTTGAGACTGTGTGCGTTAGGAAGAAGGGTGAGTTCTGGTCAATCACAATTTTTTTCGATTTCCGAGCCAAATCCTTGTGAGACGGAATGTTTCCTATTTTCTTTTCCTATTCAAATTTGTTTTGATTTCTTTCTCTCTTTTTCTCCGGTTCCAGTTACGTTTAGTCATGCTTTCTTTTTTCCATTCTGTTTTCATTATTTTTCACATCACGTTCAACTAAGCGTCACGTGTTTCCATTATATTATTTTTACTTTTCATAGTCAACTAAATGTTAATATGAAAATAGAAACAAGTATATAAATAATGACAATAAAAGTAAAGAATAAAAACAACATAATATATAGGTTTCGAACTCCTAACTTTTCACTAACAAACAAATATTTCTACAACCAAATTACTAATGTATTTTTTATTAAACACAAACTAATGTTATTATATCCCGATCCAGTCGTTAGTCCGACTAAATAAATGTGCATCTTGTATGTATGCACCAGGACAATCCTCAACAATGGAACGATGTGAAAAATCGAAAGAGACATTTTGTTATAATCATCAGACATACTAACATAATTTTTTTTGTCATGTCAAAACACAGATGAATGTATCAGACATAAACAAAATATACACACATGGGACGGTGTGGTATTAAGTGGGGGAAAGAATCAAGAATGATACCCTTTAAGTAAAAGATGCTAAGAACCCGAGAAAGTCCTCCTACACTAATCAACAACGGCATCACCGTCAAAGCGCTACCGCCTGCTGTGGCGCGATGTCCATCGCCACGGTTCTCTTTGAATGAGAACATGAATGACGCCTCTCCTATACTACCATGCGAGAGCCGTCGATCCAGTGCCATGGTGTCCAAACTCTACACTAGGTGACTGTCACGAGCTCCGGGATGATGAGCTCCATAGCTGTCGCCACACCGAGCTAGACCGAGAGGAGCCATGGCGGCCACGCGCAACGGCCTCACCAAGGCCCGTAGCATGTAGCACACTGAGGAGTGGCGTGATGGCTTCGCGCTCAGGCACGTCTTGGCGATGATGGCCACTGCCCACACCTCCTCCAGGTGGTTCTCATCCAGCAGGAGCAGTGTGTCCATGATGTCAGCTATGCTCGTTCGGTCGTCACCATTGATGTGGTTCAGCATATTTTTTTATGAAACAGGAGGGGTTCGCACCCCTACCGAGCTTTATTGAAATTTTTAAAAAGATGTACAAGTTCTCCACGTACAAAGCTCAAGAAACAAAATAGGTAACCAAGAAAATCAACAAGATTATACAAAAGCTTCTAGCCATAAATCTATATGAGGATGTAGCCGTTGTCTCGAAAATCATTCTTCCGAGGCCACGTCGTTTCATCTGCTGATGCCAAAGTTGCTGGTCATGACCTCTAGCAGCAGCTTGCAGAAGTACAGAACGACGTAGAAACAAGTGGCAGGTGGACGTGTCATTTTGCAAGGTCATAAATGAGAAAATTTAAAAAAAACTACTATAAATAGACAAATCCCTCATTTGTTCTAAATGACTTTGTCCACATTTCTTCTATAATAATAGTAAAATAATATAGGAGCTTTGTTCATTGATAAAACTTCTATCCATGGACAAAGCCCTCATATTATTTTAAAAACTTCTCTGGATAGAAGTTTTTAAAGTTTTTGACACCGGAGCGCTTCTGTCCTCTAAATTTACCATTAAAATTTGGTAGCCTTTTTCCTCCTATTCATCACACGGGCATATTTACTAGTATATATATATATATATATCTATACCTAATAATAAAGAGGCAAAATTTCAGGCTCTTTTTTTTCGTCCATCCATTCTTTTTTATTCGTCTTCCTCTGACTACTGAACAATGGAGAGTTTCTTTTATCCGGACTTATATATATAGACCCGTGCTCATCTGAGTTAGAATAGCTCGCGTTTAGACCAATATGGAGTAGGAATCCTAATCTAAATAGATTCCTCAGATCCTGAGTATCCTAAATAGAACTCTTAATAAAAAATAGAAAAAGATAAGAGTTACGTTCTTTATTTTGTACCGCTTTCTTTATTTACGTACGAGTTAGAATAGCTCGCGTCTAGACGAATATAAAGTAGGAATCCTAATCTAAATAAATTCCTCAGATCTGAGTACTCTAAATAGGACTCTTAATAATCTAATAGAAAAGGACAAGAACTATTTTCTTTATTTTGCTCCGTTTTCTTTATTTAGTTATCTCAACCTAATACTAAAAAGACAACATTTCAGAGTAAATTTTCGTCTGCAATAATTTTTGTCTGGCCTCCTACTGCTTAATCTTGTGCGCTTCAAGTAGAGATAGAGATCAGGTACAACACCTCATCCGTCAAATTTTCAGCAACCGCTACTGCGCTGAAACAGAGTCCATGTTGGGGGAAAGTTGAGCCCGCCCTGCTTTTGACGTGATAAACTCCCTTACGAAATCCAACAGAACAAATCAAATACGGAGTACAATACAATGAGTAAATAAATAAATTAAATATAGATATGAATCATGCAATTTTCCAAACCATAAGAGTTCCCTCGTCGTGGACTAGACCAAGGCGCAAGAGTATATATGGAACCAAATAGATCGGCGCTAAATCGACTAAGTACCAAACACAACTAGACAACAAATCGAACACAACTACAAAAACAACACAAAAGAGGGTCAAGATTCAAGAGGATCTGTATCTCGCAGCAACGGAGAGAGGGCACTGCAAATCATAGTCTGATGTGGGCGATTTGTTGCAGCCGCGGCAACTTGGGCTCAAAGATTGAGGACGTACTTGAGCTCTGACCCTTTATAGGCAACGTCAATGGGGGCCTGCCCCCACCACCTGGCCAGCGACCGAATTTGATGCAGAACCTCCACTAAGAAACCGTGCATCAAGGTGCGGGATCCCGCCGCCCCTCCAAATCCGAGGGGGGCATCCACATGGGCACGAGGCCTTCGGTGCGGTAACACAATGCACATATGTTATCCCTTTCACCCCTCTCTACGTACTGCCAGCGAGCTGGCGCAGCAGCTGAGTGATGGTGTTTGGCAGGTGCAACGTGTGCCGTGAGGGGAGTAGCTGTGCGGCTAAGCGGGCGGTGTTGGCAAGCGGAGTAGCAGCTAGCAAAGGCAGACCGGAGGCAGCTAGAAATCCTTCACAGCATGAACGTAGACACGGCAACAGCTGCCAAGCACGAAGTAGCAGGGTGGCGGCGATGGCTTATGATGCCACAGTTTGTCAATTGTAATGAAGAAAGCAGGTGAAATCCGGACCCACATAGAAGATATAGCAGGAGGCGGATACGTGAGGCCCAAACCGCAATTATTTTGGCCCATCAAAAGACGGAAAAACATATGTACGTGTTTTATTCTATCCTCATCACTCAATTAAATATTAGATTTTTTCTCAAAAGGTTTACACGTTACACCTAGATAGGACCATTTTATCTCATTTCGTCCTTCTATATATATCTATATCTATCTTGTCACTTAAACCAGGCAAAGACATTGACGAACCAGTCTAAAAAATCAAGAGGAACTACTCGATTCTAGGTTGTCATAAAATCAAGTATGTTAAAAGGGCCTTGTCCTTCCACATGAATGGAGACCGAGATAGAGTAGCGGGGCTTCCGCGAGCACGCACAAGCACATGCGTAAGCGATGTTTGCCTCACGAATGGCGACACTATTAGAGGATGACAGGTCGGCACGTGGACATCATCGCTGACGTCCCATTGCAATGCACGCTATACCTACCTTATTTTTCTAATAATAAAGATGTAAAATTTCAGGCTCTTTTTTTATCCATCTTTTTTTTTTGTCTATCTTCCTCTAACTATCGAATAATAGAGAGTTTCTTTTGTCCGGACTTATATTTATAGTCCGTGCTCATATGAGTTAGAATAGTTCGCGTCTAGACCAATATGGAGTATGAATCCTAATCTAAATAGATTCCCCAGATCCCCAGATCATGAGTACTCCAAATAGAACTCTTAATAATAAATAGAAAATGATAAGAGCTATGTTCTTTATTTTGCACTGCTTTCTTTATTTACGTACGAGTTAGAATAGCTCACATCTAGATGAACATAGAGTAGGAATCCTAATCTAAGTAGATTCCTCAGATCTGAGCACTCTAAATAGAACTCTTAATAATCAAACAGAAAATGATAAGAGTTATATTCTTTATTTTACTCCGCTTTCTTTATTTAGTTATTATATGTCAAAAGGGAGGAAAAAATCACGTATATCCTGTTTAGAACATGGAGTAATCTCCGTGTTTTTTTTCTAGGCGATTGAAAGCAAGTAACTTTCTTTTGCCTATTGTTTTTAGAAAGGGTTACCTAAATTTATAGGAATAATTTTGAGTTTACCATACGAAGTTCCATATTAAAAAAACATCTTGCTTGCTGCAGAAAATAATTCATGCAGATAACTATGGAACAAAGACAAATTAAACATAACAAAGGCATCATGATAGCGATGTTGACTAATAGAAAACAGAAAAAAAAAACATGTAGACGGCATCCTTCCACCGAGAAGCTAAGAAAAAAAGAAGCCCTTTGTTAATTATGACCAGGCAACTTGCTGCTGTAGCCAGGCACGTGTATTCAGGGTTCTAAGACTGTCCGCAGTGGCATACTCTAAATGATACTCTAAAGCTTTAGAGTATGAATATAGAGTAAAAACTGCTGCACTGGATACTCTAAAACGATACTCTATTCTTTCTCTCACTCTATATTTAGAGTAGTACAGTGTTTACTCTATAGTGCGCAGTGGCGGACCCTACTAGCTAAACCAAGGAAAAAAAAATGCTATAACTCACAAACCAAAAATCCAAATTAAATTTCGATTGCACCATTAAATTCGTCTCAATAAATCCTTCAAAACTAGATCACTCATGGATATATTTAGATAAAGTGATAAGTGGGTCCCACAGTAGATAGAGTGGATAGAGGATGATATAGAGGATGGATGGGTGCGGAAGAATTGAACATAGAGAAGAGAATCTTGCTGACTAGGACGTATAGAGGATGAATATAGAGGACCATGAGTGCGGATAGCCTAAGCAACCGCACCACAGGCAAAGCTCCTGGCAGGTGTTTGCTCAGGCAAAATCGATACAGGGTGCAATCCAAACAAACCCTGCGTGTATGTCGCCATGGTCACTTTTGCTCTCCCGAATGAGCGCTATGCCACGGTGTAGTGTTGACACAAATTCGCATTGTGGCCATCACGTTATTGGGCTAGCTGTCTGGCCATGGTCACTGACATCATATGCATGTGGTGCCGTGGCCGCAGGTTCGAGCCACTTCGCTGTGTTCGTAGTGTCTCGCGTGTGGCTTTGCTGTACAACCATGTTCGTGTCGCCTGTAACATACAACCTGTTCGAGATTATCAGCCAAATCAGCCAGCCAGCAGTGTTTTTCTCTCACAAAAAATCAGCCAGCAGTATTTTCAACCAGCCAAATCAGCCCAAGCGAACATGCTGTATAATGAATTATGATCCCGTTGCAACGCACGGACATATTTGCTAGTTAATAATAAAGAGACAAAATTTTTCACCACTAAATTTGGTTTCGTCCGGCTCTCCCCTCAGAGTAACTCCGGTTGAATTTTTCTTCAAGCCTCTCCCCACTCCGTAACAATCTCCGCTCTGAAATCAACTGGACTTCCTCCAGTCCCCCAAATCTATAATGAAGTTTTTCCAAATCTGCAAGCAAGGCAAGAAACCAAACCGACTCTGAATCAAAATCAGCACATAGATCCAAATCCAAACCTACATCAGACTAATTCTAGAAAGACGAACTTATATAAAATCAAATTAATAAATTTGTTGCTTTTTCTGCCGACCTCCACAAGAATCACTAAAAATCAACGAAAATCGATTCCTTCTCTATCCATACACGAATCGATCCAAGACGAAATCAGAGAAAGAATCGAATCAACAAAATCAAAGAAAGAATTGAAAAGGACATCTTGTGATATTCGTGGCCGAACCGTCCCTCAAAATCAAGTGGATGGAGTCGTCCTCATCTGACGCCGTCGAGCTCCGTCAGCGCTTCTCCTACCTCTGCCATTCTTCTACTGCCTGTATGCGACACCATGGCTGAGGGAGGCGACCTCCATGGTGCAGCACTGGCGACCTCCATGGATGCGGCTTGGGGAGGTGTGCGCTAGTGGTGGCTTGGCGGCGCACAGGCGAGGAGGTCGCGGCTCAACGCGGGAAGGCCGGGGAGGATGAGCAGCGGCACCGGGAGTGGAGCACGGGGCAGGCGGCGGCGAGTTCTCCATCGTAGGAGAGTACGGCTCGGGAGAACATAAGGCACACGAAGGGCCTGTTTAGTTGAAAAAAAAAGCCAAAAAATAAATTGTACAGTACCTGTCACATCGAATCTTTGACGTATGTCTAGAGCATTAAATGTAAGTAAAAAAATAATTAATTGTACAGTTTATCTGTAAATATCGAGACGAATCTTTTGAGTCTAGTTAGTCTATAATTGGATAAATTTTGTCAAATAACAACGAAAAATACTACAAAAATTTATCAAAAAATTTTACCATCTAAACATGCCAGAAGAAGAGAAAAGAAATACTAGATAAGAAGATGTCAGGTGGTGCCCGCTGTGATTTAACGGAGAGTCTCTGAGTTAACGGAGTCCATTCTATCCCTGTCGATCAATCTAAGCAACAGAAACCGAGCTCATCCGTGCGGTAAGTTTGCATCTGGTGTGAATAAAAAAAAGGTTTGTATCTGGTGGCTTATTTCTTTATGAAGTAATCTATAACTATCCCTATTCCTCCCATAATATTAGATTAAGAAGAGTTTTTTTTGTTTGGTCCTTTTATTTTTTCTCTGTTTTCTCGACATCGTTCTGTCGTTTTTTTTTTGTGTGTTTTTCGCTTTAACCGCCCTCTCATAGCTCAGTATACAATCTGTTTCCGTCCGTGTTAACCCTATAAATCTCACAAACATTAAAAACAAAAAATAAATACAATGTTATGGGTCTTTGAACAGTTAAAAAACTTATCTATATTATGAAACCTAGATTAATCGATGATCCAGGTAATCAGACAGTTAAATAATAGAAACATTTGATACCTTTTATTCTCCGGTTGTAATGTGCAACAATATATAAAATAAAATAATGTGTCCTTTTAATTTTTTCTCCGTTTTCCTCGATATCATTCCGTCGTTTTTTCTGTGTTTTTCGCTTCAACTGTCCTCTCATTACCTCAGTAAATAGTCTGTTCGTGTCCGTGTTAAGCCCATGAATCTCACAAACATTAAAAAATAGTAAATACAATTTTATTGGTCTTTGAACAGTTAAGAAACAAAAAATCTCATTGATGTAAGTTATGATTAGAAATAAAACTTATCTATATTATAAAACCTAGATTAACTGATGATCCAACTCAAAAAGTTAAATAGTACGAACATTTGATAGCTTTTTTTCTCCTGTCGTAACACGCAACCATATATAATAATAAATAATGCAAATTTCATCCTCCAGATTTTAGTCATTCACACACTCTCTGCCTATTTATGTGTCAATCCACTTTTCTTAGCATAAGAGTTCTAGTCAGGTTTATTAAAAGTAGTAGTATGTGATAAATAAAATTAGAGACCTAATTATATTAGTGTTCTGTCGGTGACACAAACTCATTAGCTCATGCAATTTAGATACCACATGTCCCAACCACGGATACTCATGCAATTTCAAAACATACTAGGAAGAACGGCGCGCTTCGCTGCGCCCGTCTTATCTACAACAACAGATGGAAAGAAAAGAGATATATAAATGCCCAAGTAAATTATGACATCACCATTTGCAAGTGTCGAAAGGCAACGTATTTATCACAAGACTCATATGAAACATTTTCTCTTGAAAAAAAGGCAACGTACTGGACTCGTGCGAAACATTTTCTCTAAAAAATGAAAGACATGGAACACTTAATTACATGGAGAAATACCATCACCAATAGCTCTTCCTTTTCAAAGATCAGCAGGAGCTCCGCTATGTCATTAAGTAGCCAGAAGCAAATATCTTACATAGCAGTGATGATTCCTTAAAAGAACAATGACGCTGTTTACATAGAACATGAAAAGTAATACAACACTGGTTCTCCATGTGCTTCTTGCGGACCTTGCTGTCCTGTTTGATGATTGTAAGGACTCGGAACAGCTGGTCAATCCTCGTCTCAAAGACGCCTATTATGCTTAATGACATGTCAGTACTATAAACAATCATGCCATTCTGTATTGGAGCATGCTAAGATTAGTTTAATACGGATTAACCAGTGGAACCTCAAAGAATTGCCATGTGCAGTGATATGAGTGTGTTGCCTCTTATCAAACAACTAAGTTGTCATGAAGAAATTAAATGATCGGTCTGTGCATCCAAGCCAATACAGTAGCTGGTGATATTTATCATACACCGCCATATGGTGGGTTATTAGGTTGTGTAGACATAACCAACTGACAAAAGAGGAGACCAGCCATCAACTAACAGATTCGATAAACTCAACAATTTACCCTAACAGGAACTGCACATACTAAATCCTTTGGCAAACAAAGAAAGCCAATGCCCCCATCTAAAAACCGGGCTTCAGCTCTATATATCTTCCTGCTCGCACAGAGCAGGTGTGGTAACAAACATGTAAATACAAAGACTCTCTTTACCAAATAATCATAATCCGAGTGAAATAAATAAATGATTGAGGTACATGCGCAAACATTGAGGGGAAAAATTAGATGTGTGGCACTATTTCAAATCAAAGTACAAAAAGTTTGTTTTGCTTAAGTACTGAACAACAGATAACGAACTGCAGAGTAAAATTTCCAAGGGGTCCAATACTTTCCCTTTTGTCAGGTATGCTGAATAGGAAGAATAACAAAATTGAACTGGATGCAAGGAAACTTACTGCAGAAACTATATGGTTAGATGATTCTGTCCAACCGGGCCTCTTTCTTCTCTCAGTAAAGTTGACATGTGTCCTTTTCTTTCTGTCTCTAACATAGCTGAAAAAATGAGCGGGGCAATTAGAAGTGCTGCTCAGTTTGTAAACCACAATAAGAAGACACCGGACCATCACTTCTGTCAGTGGCGCTGCCAGTGCATCCTGGTCTAATTGCACAAATTGTCATCAATAGCAAATTCGTGACTCCTGAATTTTAGCTTTCTGTATGGGAACAAACAAGTTTCTTATCCACAACTGTTCATTTATGGAGAACATCAGGTCTGATCTTCTATCAATAGAAAAGAACAAAGGAGGCAGCTTTGGTAGATGGCATTCAGATAGGCACAGCATGGTCAATTAATTTACATAAAAAAAGCTGTAGGGGTGGGCTGTATAGATCAATACATGAAGGACTCTTTTCTTAAACCATTTCATGACAACCAAGTACAGAGATTCAGTCTTAACTATTTTCTTATCTCACTTCAACGTGAGCTGTAAAAGTAGATAAGCGGTCACACTTTGTATTGTGTATACGCAACGAAGTAACATCTTGAATCATCACATCATCAATGTAGCAAAGCCTCTAATTCACAAAAAAACTTGTAATATATTAAAACATTAAATGCATAAATATAGTATGCACATGGATAGGGTATCATATTTTTACCTGGCAGGCTTCTATATTAACCAAAGGCTTTATGTCTAATTATAACAGCTCTGCAATTAAAAGCAAGATCGTTAAATAGTCAGAGGGCACAGAAGATATGAACCTGAATAGCTCATCTAAGACATGAACCTGAATTTCACGCCAGCCATGTTGCCACTTTGTCAGTCAAATGCAATGGCATTTTACTGCTACCCTGACCTCACCACTCTAAAATTCTTCATAACTGCCAGTCTCAAGCTCTACATAATTGCTTAAAAAAAAGTTGTACAGAACTGCTTAGGTATTTGTAGGAAGGTAGCAGAGGAGGCTAGATTCTTATCTGCTAAGAACACAGATCAATACTAACACATTTTCCATATAAACAAAATCAGTGAAGTTATATGCAGACTATATATGTCTATTATGAATGGTGACGTACCTTAGTTCAGCAGTTTGCGCAGAACGCCAGAGCACTGAGCATCAGTAGCTATCTTTTCTCCTTGTAATGTAACATATGGAAATGAAATTAGGTAGTCTATTTGTCAGCACAGTATGTCATGCAGTCATGAGATGAAATTCATGCATTGGTGAGGAGGTAACATGAGATGAAAAATTATGACATTTCATGGTGATAGAGCACGTAAAGAAACAAATTAACTTTCATGTGTACAGGATTGACACTTCGCTATTTGTATCCATAATATATTGATCAGACCACCTCTATAAAAAAATTGTAGAGTGAGTGAGAAGAAAAACTCTCAATATATAAGCTGTCCTGATTTGGCTTGAGAATAAGCATAATCAACAACTACAAATCGAACCAGAAAAATTATTTTAGGTTAGACCAGGTGCAAAGAAGCTTTAAGATGTAAAGTTGGACTGTTTTTTAAGGAGGAAATTAGAAAAAAAAAACTCTGAACCATTGTTTCCTTTTGATACATGTCTGTATCTTGCAATCATACATGCCTAGATGCCGCATAGCACAGATTGAGATGGAGTGCCGCATAGAAGAGATTGAGAGGGAGGAGTGAGGCTTTTTATCTAACTGGTGCCCTAGCCCAAGCGATACCCTCAAACTTGATCAAATAAATAGAAATTTGGGAAGAAAATTAATATGAGATGAGAGGAGGATGTACCTGGTCAGAGGACCCCTGGTTCAATCGTGGTCACGACGGCGTGGCCACATGAGAAACTGCTGCAGTCACTGAGCGGTGGCGAGCAGCGTGAGCAGGCAAGAGGGAGCAAATCTCCAACGGGCTCAACTTGGGAAGAGGGGAGCGCACGGGGAAGACGGTGTCTGCATCAAAAACGGGTATAGCAAAAGCACACGAGCGTGATGGATTGTTGAGGAGGGGACTGGATAGGGAAGGTGGGCACCTGATCACATACCACGGCCATCATCGGTGGCGGCGCGGCCATCGTTGGCGGCGGCGTGTCTCGTCGTGTCATGCAGGGGTCGGCGGAGAAGTAGAGGTGGAGCAACTACGGCTGTCACCGGCACCGACGCACCTCGTCGTGTCGCGCAGGGGGCGACGGAGGAGGATTAACCACGGGCGTCGGTGGCAGTGCGCGCCTCGCCATCGTCTGGTCATCCTGTCGTGCTGGTTTCAGGCGGAGAAGCAGAGAGGTGGAGTAGATTTGGGGAGGGAGCGGATTGGGCGGTGTTCTTGGGAATTTCTGCGTTGACGTGGTGAAAGTCCCGAGTTTGGTTTTGGCTAATTGATGAAACATAGGACTAACCTTTGTATTTAAGTGGATGATTTAGATAAAGGTGGTCATTGAATATGAGACATGACATTGATTCATATGACCAAGATGATGAAGACCAAGATGAGGCTTGACTCGATGGACCGGTTGTGAAGGTGAAGGGCAAGTCGAGGCTTCGAAGCGAAGGACCATGCGATGGTGAAGCTTGAGCAAGACTTAGCGCCGACGGACCGATGCAACGGTGAAGAGCAAGTGAAGTCAAGGTCGATGGATCGAGACGGTCATATGATGATATGAAGTGGATCATATCATTTGGAGAAACAAAATGGGCTCAAGGCAAAGGTATAACTATAGGGCCATTTTGTTTTACACTCAAGACACCATAGAGGGTGTGAGTGGTTTAGGGTCGATAGCCGAACTATTAAGAGGGGAAGTCTTATCGGTTATTCGACACACGGGTGCCACTAGGTGAATTCATGAAGTGCATTGCATGTAGGGCCTAGTGAGCTAACTGGAAAACCTTTGAAAATGATTGAGAAAAAGCTAACACACAAGCACATGGAGATGTACACTTGATGGTGTTGGCACATTTGCAAAGGTGGCGTTGGTCGCGCTGTGGTTTGCGGGTAGAGAGGGGTTTGGGTTCCTCTCTCCCTCCCGCCGAGCGTGCGAGCGCGGGATTCAGGCGATTTCGGGAAAATGAAATGCCTATTTTCCACTACGCCGGAAGTTGGAAAAGAAACGGAAGCGAACGGAGGTCACAGAGGTGACCGGACGCTGCACCGGACGCGGTCTCGGTATGACCGGACGCGTCCGGTCAGTACAGCGCGGTATCGGGCGCGTGAGCTAGGGTTTGCAACCGGCGCGTCCGGTCAGGTGCCCAGAAGAAACTGCGGTTCGCAAGGACGATCGGACGCGCGGCGCGTCCGGTCACACATGATCGGACGCGTTCGGTCGTCAAAGGAGCTTACTGGACTCCGACCGGACGCTGGCACTGTCGCGTCCGGTCATTCTCTGGAGCGCGTCCGGTCGTTGTTTCGCGGCGCGGGTGCTGTGCGGATCGGCGCGTCCGGTCGTTGCGAGGGGCGCGTCCGGTCATTGCTTCGCGCGCGCGGTGCTGTGCGACCGGCGCGTCCGGTCGGTTGAGAGGCGCGTCCGGTCATGGGATTTGACCGTTGGCGCAGTGACCGTTGGAGGACCGGACGCGGTTGAGCGCGTCCGGTCAGTTTCGACCGGCGCGTCCGGTCGTCCCGAAAAAACGGTCAGTGGAGTTGCAACGGCTCTATTTGTTTGGGGTGCTTATAAATACTCGTTGGCCAGCCCTTGGGGAGGTCTCTTGGCATTTCTAACACTCTTGTGCATCCTTTGAGCTAAAGCAACTCCTCCCACTCATCTCCCTTGCTTGATTGCAAATCAAAAGTGAGATTGAGTGATCCCAAAGTGCATTGCATAGCTTGAGGGCATCTAGTGGCACTTGTGGGTGGTTTAGCCGGTGGATTTTTTGTTACTCTTGGAGAGTACCGCTCCTAGCCGGCTTGGAGATTGTTGGAGGCGTTGGCAAGAGAAGGTGATTGTTCTTGGCCACCTCCGGTTGATTTGTGAGAGGTTCTTGTGCTTTCCTCGGCGGGACGCCAAAAGCAACTCTATTAGATTGCGCGTGTCATTGAGTTACCTCACTTGAGAGTGGTGTCTTGCGGTGCCTTGCGGGACGTGCCTTGAGGGGCAAGTGACTTGAGGGTCACACCGAGGAACCATCTAAGTGTTGGTCGACACAACCGGTGACGTAGCTTGTCGGTGCACAAGTGAACACCGGGTGAACAAAATATTGTGTCTCTTGTCTCCCGATGTTTGGTTTACATATTGTGTTGTTGTCAATATTAATTGGTTATATATCATCTTGGTGATTGGCAACATCTTCACTCCACCATCAGTATAAGATTCACAATCCTTTCTCTCGCATTTACTTTTACTAGATTATCTTGTGTAGCTCTAGTGGTAGCCTTTACTAGTAGTTGTTAGCTTGCTCACTAGTGTAAGTTAGTGACCTAGCTCTTGTGTGAACTAGAGATCATAATCTACTAGTCTTGTGGATAGGAGGCTTGCATCACAACCTTTGACTAAGCAAAACTCGCTTTACGCCGTTTGTTATTCTAACAAGTTTGCTTAGTGGTTTTTATAGAATTTTTATAGGCTATTCACCCCCCCTCTAGTCATCTAGGACCTTACACGTGGAAAGCACAAGGGAAAAAGCATAGAAAAGAAAATGAGGAAAAAGAGAAACCATGGAGAAACACGCACGAGGCCGTACCTAACGTAGTGAAGACTGCGGTCCCTAAACGCAACCACTAACCAGACACGCGGCAAGGATCGATAGGGACATCGTACGCAAACAGTTCCTTGGTGCGCTGAGGACGCACGGAAGCTACGCGCTATATGAAGTTTCATATTAGAACTGATGACGTAGGATAGAAATCTCGTTGCAACGCATGGGCATGTTTGCTAGTCTATACCTAATAATAAAGAGGCAAAATTTCAGGCTTTTTTTTGTCCATCCATTCTTTTGGTATAGCCTTCTCTAGCTAAATCCGTGAATGTGAAATCTATTTTTGTACGTCTCTATATGACTCTCCTGTTTTTTATATATAGATCTTCATGAGGTAACCTGGATAGGTACAAATCAAAATCATAATCCAACACGAGTTCTTAACGTAACATAGATAGTTGAAATCCTAATCTAAATACGATCTATTGTTGTTCGTAATATTGCTGGCCAAGTGCTCTTACACGTCCGTGTTTTTATTCCCTCCAAGAGTCCCTGCATTGTTGCTCGTATAATATTGTTGAATACGATTTTGATTTTGTTTGATCGTGTCTCCGACCAGGACTCGTTAGTGTGTCGTACCATGGCGGGATTGTTCTTCGTCACTGATTCCTTCCATACATTAATATATTTGTTGGAAAATTGGAAATAAAATGGACCGTCCATTGGTTCGGATTGGACTGTGAAAATAGATTAGGAAAGTATAAGGAAGTACCAAAATATGCGGGTCTCGAAGGTCGATGTTCTGGAACTAAATGACGAATCCCTCAAGTCCTTTGGCAAGACCCGGCCGGCGCGTCGAGGTCGTCTGTTGCCACGTCGAGCGGCGACGGTAGCAGGAGCACAGGCAGCGGCGGCACCACCTTCTTGACGTCGGCGTCCTTAGGCAGAGAAAGTGCAGCGTGATGGGGTGGAGAGCGTGGCGGTGCAGCGATAGCTTCTGGCTCAGCGACACGGTGTCTAAGCACTTGACATTCTCGCCGCTGACGCGGGACAGCACCAGCAGCTTTGATGCCCTGCACGCCGCGCAGTGCAACTCCAGTGCCAGTCTCGTGTCGCCCGGACGGCCCGCACCACGCCGATGTCCACGCTATGGTAGTCCTCGAAACCGTACAGGCTCGCATTCGCCATGCCGGCCAGGTCCGACAGCGAGGCCATGTTCACGGTCGACAGCGCCGTCTCGCCTAAGATCTTGGTCAGTAGCACCTCCGTTTGCACGTTCATGAACATGAAGGGCCCGCCCGAGGGCTATGACGACACCAGCCATGTGTCCGCGCGCGCGAGGGTGTCCTTCAGGGAGTTGTACCGCGTGTTGGACCCGTCCGTCGCCTTGGGCAGCAGCAGCAGGGAGAGGAAGCAGCTCGCCTCCGGCAGCAGCTCCCTCATCTTCTTCATGCACGGGAACAGCTCGTACCCGTGGCCGATCTTGATATCGGGTCTTGCTCTTTTTTACGCGACAGCTGTGGACGTCGGGTCGTGCGGTCAAATAGCTTCTTTGTGAAGGAGAAGGCACGTACACAGTATATTCTCTGTTAAAGCTCCACCTATTACTACCCTTCTCTCACTTAATTTATTTTTACTGATTTTCTTTCTTAAATTAATTGTTTGTCAAAATAAAAAAACAAAGTATCTAAAAGTACTAGCAGTACTTTACAACCACCGAAACAAGCCTCTTTTTAGATTTGTTTTCTTCATTGTACGATGGTGCGTACAGTACACCTTCAAACGGCGCCGCGGATGCCGGTTGCAACTGTACGAGAACACGCAGGTCGCTGGCAATTTCGCGTCGTGTAGCTCACAGATGGTAGGTTCTACGAGCCTTGCTGGTGTTGGGTGGATGTGTTTGAGTCGGTCAACAAAAGGTCCGGAGGATAGTGTATAAAGTCGGGTGCCCCGTGAACTCCGACGTCATGTTGGTACGTGATTTGCGGCAGCTATTAGCGTCGGTGTCGACGTCCGAGAATCTCTGTGATCTACTCACCGAAAGACGAACGAGGGCGTCAGTGTCACCGTGCTAGATGCCCATCTTGGCGAGGACTCCCGCCACGGAAAGCCAGGTTATGTGATGGCGAAGCGATGAGTGAAGTGTGACGTCTATGTGAAGTCTGAAGATCGACGACCGACGACCGAGTGAAGAGGGACGTCTATGCGTTGTTTAAAGGCTCGGCATCCATGCTCGCCAGGCTTGGCGTGCGCCACCGCGGGGCTCTGTGTTGAGGCTGCTAACCCACTTGCCGGCACGGAGTGAGCGCCAACCTGAATCTCATATCAAAACGCCGGAGTAAGGCTAGACGAAAAACTCGAAGCTCGTTAGCTCGCTCGGCTCGTGGCTAGCTCGGCTCGGCTCGGCTCGGCTCGTTACCATAACGAGCCGAGCTGAGCCAAGATTTTATCTCGTTAGCTATAACGAGCCAACTCGAGCTAGCTCGCGAGCCAAACGAGCCATAATTTTAGGGAAAAAATCATCATAACTTATATTATGTTTGTATTATTTCATATCTTGCACTCTGCAAATGGTTGATATATTAGCTCATACGAATATTTTATTCAATTTAAGGCTATTGGATATATTATTTTTGTATTATTACTATTTTTAAGCTTTTAATAAATGCAAATATTAAATTTTATATATTTTTTATAACTGGCTCGCGAGTCTAACGAGCCAGCTCGAGCTTTTAACGAGCCGAGCCGAGCTGGCTTTCTGGCTCGTTAAGATAACGAGCCGAGCCGAGCTGGCTCGTTATCCTAACGAGCCATAACGAGCCGAGCCAAACCAAGCCGAACCAAGCCGAGCTGGCTCGTTATCCAGCCTTACGCCAGAGCAAACGGGCGCGGAGAGGACCGCTAGCATAACGCAGGTAACCCATTTTCTCTCCTCCCTTTCGCGGCAGTGAAGGACGTGAGTGTGTGACACACAGAGCTGGATGACAGCTCCAAGCAGCGTGCTTGTTGTAAGCACCATGGTAGTACGGCGCCAATGGCTACCTGGCAGTCGCTCTCACATCACCGTGTTGATATAGCAACTGCGTGGTCGATCGTGAGCCGTTTTTATATATCTTAGATCACATGTCGTGTCTGCCTGGTGTTTGTTCGATACGAAGTAAATATTTTTGTGTTTTGCACGGAAGAAATAATCTTGCAAAGTTGTATCAATTTAATATAAACTTCATAGGACTTTGTTCTATTATTGACAATATTAACTTATATTATAGTTAACCAATTTCATAAAAGAATAAAACCCAATTTCATAAAAGAATAAAACATAGCATTTATGTTTTTATTTTTCATATATATATTTAATACCTTATTTTATTGCTCTACAGAGGCAAAATTTCTGGCTCAAATTTCGTTTCGTCTGGCCTTAATATATTGTTTGTACTCGCAAATCACACGGAGACCACCCGGTTCCATGACGGATTCCGGTGCGAAACCGACACCAGCGAGCCAACAATAATTTGGAAGGCAGGAAAGACTAGGAGACGGTTTAGATCGAGACCAAATAGAGTACAATACCAAATTAAGACCATCATATACTCCAGATCGAGACCAAATACATAGCAAATTGAGGCCACCAACCATATGGCCAAAATAAAAAAAAAATTGAGCACCTACGTCGCCAGCCACAATCACTGAGGGAGCGCACCAGTCCTGCGACGTTGCCGGTCTCCTCACGGCCTGGTTGCTGCGTCCCCAGTCGGCTCACCAGATTTGGACAGCCTCCTCACAGTGGAGCCCGCCGGCGCCCGGTCCAGCGAGATCCGCTCGAGCGCGGCCCGCGCGAGATCCACCGGCGGCGGCGGGATCTCGGGCCCCACGTGAGCCGCAGGGAACGCGCCCGCGCCAACCACCGCCGGGGCCGGGGCCCGCGCGAGCTCCGTCGCTGCCACCCGAGCGCGGCCGCGCGATCTTTTCCGTCGCAGGAGGTATCCCGAGCCCTTCACGATCTGCCGGGGACGCGCCCTAGCCTGCCGCCGCTGGGGACACGGCCTCACGAGCCGCCGCTAGCACGGTGCTGAGAGCAGCGACCGAGACTGCCGAGTGCAGGCGTGGGACTCGGGTGGTGGCGGCGGGAGCAAGGGATTCGGGGCGGGGTCGCACAGAGCAGGGTTCGATGATTTTATATGTCGATCGTGGTATGGTGGCCTCATAGGCCATGGTGATGTCGTAACCTGTATGGGGTTCGTTTTTTTTTTTCCTTTTCTCGGTTCCTTCTCCGCTCGAATGCGACGTGACTTTAAAAAAAATTCTACGTGGCTTTTTTTTAAAAAATATTAAATTCTGATGAAGTGTTTCCATTTATTTATTCTTACTAGCAAACGTGCTCGTACGTTATAACGGGACTTATATCTTGTGTCATTTATTCTATTACGCTATAGAATCAGACTTCGTAAGTTGATGGGATATACGCTATCTAACTCGCATGAGTACGGCTCATGAGTTTGAGACAATTAAGCGATTACGATTTTAATCTCTCACATAAGAAAGATAGAACAACTTATAATTGCAATGGAAAGATTATTAACATAGTGTTCTGGTCGTCAATTCTTGATAAATACAATGCTACATATTTCAATTTTTAACGTGGCTCTCTTTTTGAAAAAAGCAGAGAGACAAAGATACGAGAGAAAACACTCCCACTCTGCCTTGTATATATGAAAAATTGCAATTAAAAAGAACATAAGTGCATATGAATTATTAAATAGTTAGACGTAAAATATATTTGTGCAACATGCAAATTATGTATTTTTTTGTTGCAAATCGCAGTACATATCCTTTTTTCCTTTTCTTTCTTAATTTTTTCCTCTCTATTTCTCTATTTCTCTATCCTTATCCCGTCTAACGCACGCTACTTTCTTTGTTTTTTATTGAAATGCACGCCACTTTCTTAAACTGTGGAAAATAAAAAAAATCGTTTTAGACTTAGTAGCGAAACGGCCCAGTAGTGGCCCATGGCGGACGCTCCATGCGCGCAGCCTGCTGGAGCCCGTGCGGCTCTCCTTGATGGCTAGTAACATGAGCCGTTGAGCTGAATCCAATGATCACGAATCATCTAGAGCTGATATAAAAGGAGGAGACCAAACCCTCAAGAACTCAATCTTCTTACTTTCTTTTCTCCTCACGCACAGCAGCCAGACAACCAGGGAGGGGACCAGCGCCGGTCCTAGGATTTTGAGGGCCCTCTGGCGAGCTCATCTCGACGGCCCCTCCATATCACGTATAAAATCTTGCGCTAATTTTTAGTTGTAAAGAGAAAGCAACTCTAATAATATATTTTTAATTTAATATGACTAAATTAGAAGAAAAACATGACTATATGAGTACAAAGTACTAGAAGTCTGAAATACTATACAAATAATTAATTTGGATTAAAAATAACCAAGGAAAAAAATACCTAGGGTCTGGATATGAACTGCAACAACTTATCGCAATTCGCAAGAAGGCAAGAACCAAGATGTCGTCGTCGTGGAACCCTGCCTGGTCCTGGTCACCGCCGTTGTGCGCCATTCTCGGACTCGGCGGTGCGGCTCGTCGCCTCGTCCGACTCTACGTGTGTGCGTCGGGACTCGGGCGTCGGCACGTGAGCGTGTCACGAACTCGAGAGTCGCAATCTGCGATCGGCATTGCAGCACGCACGGCTCCTCGCCTCCTCTTTGCCCGAGGTGGGCCGTGGTGAAAACTGGGAAACAAAGCCAGAAAGGCCGCCGATTTTCTTGGGCCGGCTGGTCAGTTCTTTGCCTCTCTTCTCATTAGTTCGATGATGCCTAATGGACTATAGGGCATGGAGGTTTTTGTACCTGGGCTTGGGCCCCTCTCCCGTCTGGGCCCTCAGCCGTCGCACCTCATGCCCTGCCCCTAGGGCCGACACTGGAGGGGACAATGATTCTATCTTAGCTCACCTCTTAGAGAAACTCCAGCAGAATCCTTACTTCGGCCCCACTTAAGTCCTAAAATTTGAGTGGACATCCAGATCCTCCCTTTGGTATCCATTTCCGGGGGTAGGGGTCCAGGACAAACCCTAATATGACAAATTCAGGGCCTACTTGGATGCCCTCTAAAATCGGCCCAGCCAAAACTACAGCAGTCCCAAAACGTTGACAGTCATTTGGTTTTAAACCAAACAAATTGGCAACCAAGTGTTATACCAAATTTCTTGCCAAGGTTTTGGTAACCAAAATTGGCATGCCCTAGTTTTGGCTTGCCGTAGTTTTGGTAGGGCAAATTTTGAATGTGAACGAAGCAGGCCCTTAGTCCCTTTTCCTCACGCCAAGCTCCCTCCCTCCCATCAGAAAAAAAAAATTGGGTGGAGGCGGGCTGTAGCGACACCTCCGTACAGGCCGAGTGCATATGAGAGCCACGTGTCCCAGTAGTTCATCACACGGCCTGGTGAGATGTGGCTACTCGGCTGATACTTTCCGTCGGCACATTGGTTCCACTGCAAGGCTATTGCTCGGCTTGAAGGACAGCAGGAGTAACCGAGTCAGATTAGATGGCAAGTGAAGACTCCACGCTGCTGCGCTACAACCGCGTCACCGCTGCCGCGCTACTACGGGGCCGAGGCACACGCGGCGCGCACCATGGTGCTGCAGGACTGCATCTCCGGGGAGGCAGATGAGGGTGAAGGTCAGTCACATTACTCCTGCAGTGCCCTATGACCCATCACAGCCGACGCGGCAGGGCCGATGTGCACGCGGCGTGCACCATGGTGCTGCTGGACGGCGTCTCCGGGGAGGCAAGGGAGGGAGCAGGTCAGTCGCGTTCCCCTTGGGTCATCCATCCGTTGGTGACGATGTCGAGCGAAGGTCCTTGTGTGAGCAAGGAACAGTGCGCCCGAAGCCCACCACATGCTCGATAGAATGCCAGTGACAGACTTAGAACTTTGTATAGGACTACAGTTTGATAATTGTATCCCTTCTTTGTAGTCTGAGAATTTATACTAATTGTAGTAAACTCAGATCCAGGACTGCAGTCAAATGCATGTCATGTGGGTGTTTCTTTTGAAATGGATAAGCTCTTTTTTCTTAACAGAAAAGGATAAGGTGGTCATTATCTGCAATGACCTTGTATTCAGTAAGTATTACTATATTTGAAACCGAACAGGGAGGATCTTCTCAAACACATCATCTAGATGTTCCATTTAGTGTAGAAGTTCCAACGTTTGCATTGACAAGGCCAAAGCGTTGATGACTGAATGTTTGTATGCCAAAATAAAATAAACTGCATTCCAGAATGCAGCTAAGTCTTACAGAGTGCTATTAATTCAAACCGCAATTAAAATGATACAATTCAACAACAACAACAACAACAACCAAGCCTGTCAGTCCCAAGCAAGTTGGGGTAGGCTAGAGTTGAGACCCAACAAACACCGTCAGTTACGGTTCAGGAACAAAATGATACAATTCAGTGACAAAAAAAAATGACCATTATTCATTGAAGTGTAACTTTCTAGCAGATTTGGACAGTGTGGCATCTTGTTCAACTCCAAGCACAAGACCTGTAGGTCCACCTTGGAAGAAAGGAGCTGAAATGTTCGAACATGACCCATGCATATCACTTGCAAACAATGGCATTATGGCATTAGTTTGTTTGCCTTGGATAAACGGAGTAGCCATGGTTGAAGATTGCCCTTGCACTTTATTTGCAAACATTGGCATTGCAGTGTTATTGGCAATGGTACCAACATGAAGGTCCTGTGTACATAATATGAAATTTCTTATAACAATTGCTAATAGGTAAATAAAATATGATAAACAAATAATGAGCCTGAAAGCTCAAGTTTAGTTTTGGTAATTAATCACACCAAGTTGCTAATGCCATGTGTTAAGTGATTTAAGTTAGGCATAAGCAACACATGTGATGATGGTGCATGTGGCATGGAGTGGTGGCCACAAGATCACAAAGAGATGATGCATATACATGAAATGATGGTCATGGTGATCAAACATGAGGAGATGGACATGGAACAAAGTGATCAAGGCAAAGGTATAATCATAGGGTTTGTTTTTGCCGGTCTAAGATGAGTAGAGAAATGATTGACCGGGTTTAGAATTGATAGCCGACTATCAAGAGGGGCAATCACGGTTAGCTCATGAATCAAGTGCTACTAGGTCATCATCTTGAGCATATGCATTAGGATCTAGTAGAGAGCTAATGTAACGTCTTGAAAAATGATTATGAAAATGCTAACACACATGCACATGATGGTGTATATTTGGTGGTTTTAGCACATTTGCGAAGGCGGTGGAGTTTGAGCGGTAGAGAGGCGTTTTTGAGGAAATAAAATATCTATTTTCCATTGCGCCGGAGGCGAGAAAAGGTGGCGAAAGTCCGAAGTGTTTATGTAACACCCCTGGGTGTTAAGCATGCATTAGCATTTCAAAGCATAAAGCATTCAACATCATTTCATGACTAGCATTGCATGAAATATAGCTCTTTAAATTTAAACTTGAAAAGCAAATAATTAGAACCCTAACTTTGATGTAAGTGCCAAAAAGGTGGTATATTCTTGAGTAATAGCAATTTTAAATAATCTAGAATAAATTAACATGACTTTTGGAGTAATTCTTGAATTCAAGTTTTCCTCAAATTTTGCTTTAAAAATATTCTAAACAAATAAATTTTTGTTTAACAATTTAGCTTTAAATCCCAAATTCAAAATCTATTGAGAATTTTGAAAAATGCTCTACATGAAAGTTGTAGAGAATAAAATTTTGAACAACTTTTATTTTGGGCCAAAATTCTGAAAACCTCTTTTCATCTTCAAATTCAGTTTTGAAACAAAGAAATAAATCTGAAAATATTATTTATAAAGGAAAAATCGATTTTCACTTAACTGGGCCGCCGCCTCGCTTCTCGGCCCACGGCCGAAGCCGGCCTGGCCCGCCTCGCGCGCCCGCCCGCGCCAGCGCGCGCCCCGCGCCAGCGCACGCCCGCGCTCAGGCCGCGGCCGCCGCTCGCCGCTTCCGGCGAGGTGGCGAGCCGTGGGCTCCACCGGCCGCGCCACGCACCTTGAAGCCGCGCCCGCTCCTCCCTTGTCAGCACGCCCTCCGTTTTCGCCTCGCTCGGCCTCGCGCGAGCAGCAGCCGCAGCCGCTCTTACCTCCGCGCGCTCGCCGCCGATGCCGCGTGTTTCCGCCCCCTCCTCCTTGCTTTGCTGGGCCACCGGCCTTGGGCCGAACCGGCGAGCCGGGCCGCCTCTGGTTTTTCCCATGTGGCGTCCCCGCGGAAATCGGCAGTGGGCCAGTATCGCCGAGTGGGCCGGCCCGTTGAGCGGTTTCCGAATTTTGTTTTTGAATTTCTATTATATTTTGGGAAAAGAAAGTACTTTAGAAAATGTTTGTGTACAATTTATAGCTCCAAAAATTATGAAACAAAGTTTGAAATGTTCCTCTTGAATAGATCTACAGTTTAAAAATATCTCATGTTAATTTTGTGACACTTTGCTGTGCAAATTTATTTAATTGCTATAAATGCCAATATCTTAGGAAATATGTAGTAAATAAAATAATAAAGGGAAAAATATGATTCTTGTTGCATTATTCTTTATTATTGATGTACTTTCTAGGAAAAATACTAGTGAAGCATGTTCTATGAGAAAATTTTAAAGTGTAGTTCAAATGCTTTTAATTGATAATCTTTGTTATTTTTAGTAGAGAGCTAAATTTGTATAGAACATACATGTGATAATTTTTGTAGTATGTTAGTTTACTGTAAGTAACATAGGGAAAATGTGAAATCTATTGTTTGATACTTTTTCTAGTACAAAATAATTTCATGCTCATATTTATGCTATAACTTGTTTATTTTATACAGGCAGTTTTACACATTCAATTCTCATAAAAATTTAGTAGTAGGTTAGTTAGGGTAATAGTAAGCTACTGTAATTTTTGTAGATTTTTATTTATACAAGAAATAGGTGTTGCTGTGTAACCCTAGTTAAATAGGGAATAAAAGATTATTCTTTAGGAGAAATTAAGGGTAATAAATTATGTTTGGTGTATCTTTGAAGCATCAATGTGCCTTGCTGATGTTGTGGATGAGTTAGTTTGGTAAGAATTGGTAACTTAGGATCACTTGTATGTGTAGATGATGTGCTAATTAGTAGAATAACAAGGTGCATGTTTTAGGACACATGTTCTTGGATGACGTGGACTACCCTGTAGAAGATGTAGTTATATCCAAACTGCTCATTCCATGTGCTCATCTGCATCTCATGTCATCAAAGCACTCCACCATAATCCGACGCATCATTCGCATATTTACTTATGCACTTGCATCATACAGGATCGCATGAGGAGTCGCAGGTAGCAGTACCAGAGGAGCAAGCTTGGACCGACCAGCAGGAGCCCAAGGCACAGGAGGTGCCCGAGGAAGAAGAGCCAGGCGAGGAGTTGCCAGAGTGCGTCGACCACCATCCTAGCTCGTTCGAAAGAGGCAAGCCCCGAAGCATTTTAAGTCTCCTATTTTATAAAAGCTATTCCTTATTACATGAGTTATAGTTATATATTGTTGCATTAAGTTATAGGAGTTGAGTGAAACCATTGTTGCATTATTGCCCTTGGCCACCGGATTACCTTTTAGGTTAGGATTGAGTTAATTGCTTAGCCATGCTTAGACCGGTAGAAGTCGGGTGATTTCCTGTCACCTGCAAGCTATAGGTGGACACTGGGTTATGGTTAGCTGTATTTGTGATCATGAGAAATAACCAAGTGTTGATGGATAAATGGTGATCGGGCGGAGTCTTATAGGGTTTTGGACTATAGTGATTCCATCTGTGTCGGTTAAGGACCGATCGTTGCTCGTCCCTCTTGTCATGTTGAACGCATGCCTCACATTTAGCTGGCCGAATAAAGTACCTTTCGACCGCGAAGCTAGTGACACTATTTTGAGCCGGGATAAACTCGGGTTGGCAGACTGGTGCTGAAGAGGGTGTAACGGGGACGCGAAGAGTGAGCCTAAGGTGTGTCCTGGCAGTCGGGCGGTCCCTGGGTAGTGCGATCCATGATTGTTATCCCGCGGCTTCTTGGAAGGTGTCATTGGTGATCTACGCGACCCTGACGGGGGAAGCATGGTTTGTGTGAGGAATAAATCTCCAGCTGGATAGGAATTCGATTCGAATCGTCGTCGCTCCTGGTTAGTGAGCACTTGACTCGAGCTACGGCATCGTAGTGACATTAAAGGAACACTGATGGTTAAGTGAATGGTGTTGGAAATACTAAACCTGATATGGTAATCTAGATTGTTAATGATGAATCAAGTGATTGTTTTAGCAATAGGTGCTTACCTAGTTTAAATAGGTTATACTAAAAGTGATGCAAAAAGTACTAGTATAGTTTTTATAATAACTTATGCTTTTCACAAACGAGTCAAGACAGTCCACTGTATAAAGCCTTGCATACTCCTTGGCGTCATGTTATTTCTGGTTTATGACGGGTAAGTCTAGCTGAGTACATTCTCATACTCAGGGCGTTGTTCCCATTGTTGTTGCAGATGGTCAAATGTACTATAGGTACTGCTCCAACTGTCTGTATCCGGCGATGGGCGACAACTAGGACCTTGGGCAATGGTCACTCTGTTCGTCTTATCTAATGCTTTTGTGGACCATGACTATCTACTGGCACTGTATTTGAACTAAGTATGTGTGTTTAAAACTGCTTGCTTCCGCTATGTTATCTGGAACTATGTTGTAATAACTTTTATTCCGAACTCCGATATATTCCACTTTTATTGTGAACTCTGTGTATCATGTGAAAGGTGGCTGCTAAATCAGTACGATCTTGGTTGTATGATTGGTTGGTTTGAAATCCCTCGTAATTTCACGGAATCTCGGGTTATACGGGTTTAAGTTTGTTAAATTATCCACCTCGGTGGAAGATTTTCTTACTTAATCTCATATAATTACGTTGATCTGTTACAGTTTATCTCTGAAAAACTCCAACCAGACGCGGTCCAGGGTGGACTTGCGCGTCTGGTCAGTTCAAACCGCAGGCAGAGACGCACGCGTGAAGGTCGCAGATCGGCGTGTCTGGTCCCTCGTGGAACCGGAGCGTCCGATCATGCACCCAGTGGGCAGCGCGTGTCTTAGTGCCAATCGAACACGGTGGCACGTCCGGTCACGTGCGACCGGACGCGTCCGATCGCGCGAGGAGCTCTCTGGACTCCGATCGGACGCCGAGTGCAGCGTATCTGGTTAAACGGTGTAGCGCGTCCGGTCACGGCAATGACTCTCTCTGACGTGCACTGCTGTTGTTTGTCCTGTAGTGACTGGACGCATCCGGTCACCCTGACCGGTGCGTCCGATCATCATGATTTTTACTACGTTGTCTTGTAACGGCTAGTTGTTTACCCCTTCGCTATAAATAAGAGGTGGCCGGCCCTTGGGGTTCCTCCTTGCACATTTGAGATATTGAGGCATACTTTGAGCTAGAGAACTTTCCATCCACTCATCTCCTTGCTTGGTTACATACTCTAGAGAGATTGAGTGAGATTCAAGTGCATTGCTTGAGAGTTGCATCTAGTGGCACTTGATTCTTGAGTTTGTTGCGGATTGCTTGTTACTCTTGGGTGTTTCCCGACACCCTAGATGACTTGGAGCAGCGGTGGTGTTGAGCTCGTGATTGGAGATTGTTTCGAGCCTGACCAAGTGATTGTGAGGGGTTCTTGAGCCTTCCTCGTGGGAGTTCACGAATTGACTACTCTAGTGGAGCTCGTGGCTTGGAGGATCCCCATCTTGTGAGTGGATGTGCGGCACCCGCTGAGGGTTCAACTCTTGATAGTTGATTAGCTTGCGATCCATCAAGTGGGTGCATCGCCACAACGAGGAGTAGCTTGCCGGGAAGCAAGTGAACCTCGGTAAAAATTTTATGTCATCTTATTGCCGAGGATTTCATTTGTGTATGTGATCACGTTGATTGATTGGTACATTGGGCATATCTCTTCTCATCAACGTTGGTATATCTATTCAAGCTCACTCCTTTACTTATTGTTCTTTGCCTTGTTTAGCTTGAGTAGAATAGCTTATCACTTAGGAGTAATTAGTTTAGAGACTTAGCGTTGTTGGTGTGAACTAGAGATCATAGCCTTGCACTAGAATTGTATATGTGGCTTGCATAAAAGTAGTTGAGCTAGTGCTAGAATTAGTTTCACCGTCTTATTTACTAACTTGTTTAGTAAAGCTTGTAGAAAATTTAAATAGACTATTCATCCCCCCATCTAGCCATTTGAACCTTACAGAACCCAAGTCGTGTATTACGATCAATTGATTTGGATCATCACTTTCATCTCTCTTTTCCGCACCATTTTTGGGATCTTCTCCTGTAGCCCAATTTGTAAGTAAGAAATAAAAGAATCACTATTGAAGTAGCCATAATGGGAAAATAAATAGAATGGATATGATCTGTACTTTTCTTATTAGTATTTTTCTTCTTCTTCTTTCCAGAGTTCGTTCCAACCACATTTTTGTAGCGTGAATTCTTTGGGTCTTTTACCACTTGGGGAACTCTAAAAGTTATTGTAGCGTTTAAAGTTTCACTGTCACATTCATTCACAGCTAGCGGAGCATCATTGGAATCTCCTTGCATCTTTCTTGGATGACCATCTGCCTCTAAGTCAAACTTTTCTATAGTTTTTTTGGAAATTATCGAGGAGTTCTTTTGAAACTAAACATTTCAATGCAACAGATATTGCATTTCGAGAGATAAGAGCAGCATATGTTTTCAAATCTTCCTTCTCACTTCCTTGTTTCTCAATATAAAATCCTTTTTTGCATATTTTGTCCATATATTTAGTATATATTGCGATGACTAATTGTAAACTCCATTCATATTGAAGACCCTGAGTGCATGCTTGCACAACAGACCTATAAAAATATAGATGATGATATTTTCAACAGATGTAGTACAATCTATAATGCAAATTGAAATGTGTACACGTAGCTATGGATTTAAACTTTTAGCAAGAACATGCAATGGTGGAATCTACAATATTAAATACCATCGTCATGTCATGTTCAGACTGCATGTATGTAACCATGAATGTCAATTTTGTCCCTTCGGTCTACACTAAATTACAAGACAATGTGAATTGTCTTTCGAATTCATCCTCAAACTCTGAATACATTCTCCTTATATAAAATCCTCTTTTTTGCATATTTTGTCCATATATTTAGTATATATTGTGATGGCAAATTGTAAACTCATTCATATTGTAGACCCTGAGTGCATGCTTGCACAACAGATCTATAAAAATATAGATGATATTTTCAGCAGATGTAGTACAATCTATAATGCAAATTGAAATGTGTACACGTACCTATGGATTCAAACTTTCAGCAACAACAAGCAATGGTGGAATCTGCAATATTAAATACCACCGTTGTGTCACGTTCAGATTGCATGGATGTAACCATGAATGTCAATTTTGTCCCTTTGAACCATCGCCACGACATCGTCTTTCGCCATCAGCAACCCTGTCTGAGCCGCCTCCTGTACAGCTGCAGGGAAACATGTCGCCTATGGAGCAGCCGCCTACATTCCCAAGACCGTTCCATTGCTGATCACTGGTGTAATTTATTTGTCATGAATTAATGCCCTGTACGATTAAGACCATGTAAACTCTAGGTGTCTGGCACCCTCCATTTACCGGCTTGCCAGAATCTATGGAAAATCATTCAGGTGGGGCTCTCCCCCCTCCGGTGAAGTCTTCTAAAATTTTTTTTTTGTCCCTTCTATCTGCACTAAATTACAAGAAAATGTGAATTGTCGTTTGAATTCTTCCTCAAACTCTGAATACATCCACCTTGTGTATGATTCAGCTACAGTCCTCAACATTGGTAAATTTGGGAATACATATGCAATTGCTCCCGCCATGACTACATCTTGATCAGAGCCAAACAAATGATTCAATAGTTTCACTATATAGAGTGCAGCCCCAAAAATTATTGTCCGCTTGTGATGATCGGCTCCAAGAATCGAAGCAAAAGGCATCTCAAATTTTGATCAAGTACAACTTTTGTACTCTCCGTATCCTCTCTCTGCTGACACTAAACTGAACACGAGCATGGTTGTACTGTCCTTCTATGATAACTCATTTTCTCGATGTCTTTGGTTGCTACAAACTATATATTTTTGACATATTGTTTTATCTGCTCTACGCTTAATATAACTATGTCTAATGCTAAATCCAACCTTGCCGGCATATGTTTGTACATCTCATAAGCTTTATCCTCTGATTGGAAAGTCATTTTGACCTCAGGAATGATCAAAGTTTTCCCAATTTTATGAACCACCTGTAGTACAACAGGATGGATATAGTTACACAGTCATGTTGAATCTATTTTTGAACATATCAGCCATAGATCAAAGCGCCGACCTCTCCTAACTATTTTTCTTCCTCACTTCCTTCACCGCATTGGGCCGAATTTGACAGTCTTTATGGGCCAGACAGCAAACCAGGCAGCGGTCATGTTGTAAGATCTAAAATTGCTGACATTAGCACGTATTCCATGTTTTTTGAAGTAAAAAAAGTCATACTCCTAAACCAAGTATCATAATTAAAATCCGATTGCACCATCGTATTCCTTACAATAAACTCTTCAAAACTAGACCCCCACATGGATATATTTCGATAAAAAATTTAACGACATTTATCTCATGATAAACATACATCTGAAGAAGTGAAGATAATAGTCGAACATCACAATAACACTACTCGAACATTGCAAAAAATAGCATAGAACATCATATGTATACTATGTGAACATCATATGTATCATAAAATTTTAAAAATACAAAAAACAAAATTGTGAAGTAATTAATTATGGTCAAATAAAAAGAAGAAAAATGCTACCAATCATCATAAATACATCGTAGAATATCACATTAAAACTACACGAACATCGAAAAATATACCATAGAACATCACATGTAGACTACGTGAACATCACATATATAATGAAATATAAAAAAAATAAAAAAAAATAGTGAAGTAATTAATTATAGTCAAATAAAAAGAAGAAAAAAAAGCTATTGAACATCACAAATACATCGTAGAACATCACATTAAGAGTGCAGGAATATAAAAAAATAAAGCATAGAACATCATATATATATATATATACTACGTGAACATCACAAATATCATAAAAAATATAAAAATAAAATAATAAAATTAGTGAAGCAATAAATTTGAGTCAAATTAAAAAAATGCTACTGAACATAAAAAAATATCCTAGAACATCAATATATACTTACTGAACATCACAAAATACATCGTATATTATCATATTTCTACTCGCAGAAAAAATACATGATAGATTACATGTGTCTGTAAAATAAAAAAGTGAAACATAAAATTATAAATCATACTATAAAAGAGCGAGTTTTTTTAGATGATCTCCCTGCGTAATAACCGTTCGATTTGGACTTCGTGCTATATGAGCCCTCCGTCGTACGTGATCTTACATCTTACATGTAAGATGTAAACGTGCATAACTCAATCTCACACACCTACAATCCTAAACAGACTCCTCGATCTCTCTATCCCCGCGTCAGGACTCGACCCCTCTGGACCCGAAAAGGAAACCAAGATTCAATCTTACGTGTTACAATCCCACCTACGAACGTCTATAATCCTATCCGTTTTTAAGGAGCGATCGTCCCAGAGCCGATCTTCTCGCTGAAGCTAACCAATCACTTTGTCGTTGCCTCGGTTGGAAAGATCATGTTGTACGGCTTCGTGGCTGCCCAGGACCTCCTGCAGCCTCTACGCAAATACGTGTTCAACCGCACCCGCGACAACCCTCTCATGCTCCACCGCAATCCAGACGACCCATCCTCGCCGCTGCCCATACGGATGACCGACCCTAAGAGGGCCATCTACCTACAAGCTCGTGCCCTGATCGAGTATGACTTGCGGATCAAGAGGGCAACAGAGACTTGCAGCTCATCGACGGGGCTGCCACCTTTACCGAGCTGACCGCGTTCCACGGAACCTACACGCAACGGATCCGTGGCGACGCCGACCATGGTGCAGGCGTACGACGGTGGACATCAACTTGGCACTCCTCCGCCACGCGGTGGAAGCCAGGATACAGGTCAGCGTGACGAGAGTGCCGGCGAGTGGCCTGAGCTTCTCGCTGTCCTGCTATGGCAGCAGGATAATGCACGAGATCAAGCTCTTCGACGGCGTCATTGATCGGCCAGGGAACATCAAGAGATCAGGCGATGTCAAGAGCTTCGTGGTTGTCGTGGTGCACATGTCTCCTCTGATCATGTGCTTCAAGGTTAACCCCATGACCGTGTTACCAAAAATCGATGGTATAGACATCAGCCCCCCATTCTAGACTGGCGTGACTCATTAATATAATTTTGTAAACTTTTTAAACATTTTATGGATCAAATATGTAATTAATGATTATATTTAAAAAAATTGTTGATGATATATATGAATTGAAATGTTGAGAATTCAATTAATATTCTCATTGCATTTGAAATAGTTTTCATACATATGTGCATGTCGCACATGCATATTTGCTAGTAGAAGAAAAGAAAGAAAAATAAAAAGAATGAAATAAAAAATAGAAAAATAAACAAAAAGAATAATAGAACACCACCGAGAAAGAAAAATAAAAAAAGAAAGGAAAAAAATAGAAGAAAACAAAAAAAAATAAAAAAGGAAAAAAAAAGATAACAAGAATAATAGAACACAACGAAAAAGAAAAAAGGGAAGAAAACGAAAAAGAAATATAAGAAAGAAAAAAAGTAAAGAAAAAATAAAAAGAAATATAAGAAAGAAAGAAAAAGAAAAAAAAGGAAAAAGGAAAAAAAAACAAACTACCTGTACGCTCCTGCTGAAGTCAGAACGTGGCCTAGCTCATCCGTGCAGCAGTGGCCCGGCGGATGTGAGCAAATGGGCCGAAATAGATAAGACCTCAGCAAGCAGCGTGGGGTGATCGGACAGTTACTGCTGTCCGACCGACTGGTCGGCAGGAAAGATTCCCTGGCGCGTGAAACTTAGGTAGTGTTTAGATGGCGTAAAAGTTGGTGTAAAGTTTCTATAGTATTTTTTGTTGTTATTTGGTAAAATTTATTTAATTATGGACTAACTAGGCTCAAAAGATTCATCTCGACATTTACAGACAAACTGTGCAATTAGTTATTTTTTTTACCTACATTTAATACTCCATGCATGCGTCCAAAGATTTGATGTGACGGAGAATCTTGTAAAATTTTTGGAACTTTGAATGAACTAAACGCACCCTTACTCCCACGGCCCGCGAGGCTGTCAAAAGTAAGGGTCTGATTTGGGTCAAGTTACTTGCAATACTGCGGTATACAACAATGCTCGTGCTTGTGTTTTTTTGCATTAAAAAAAGTGTTCCTTAAAACAGAATGGCCATCTAGCTCAAGCCTTGTTTAGTTTTAGAGGTGTAAAGTTTTGGGGTGTCACATCGAATGTTTCATAGGATATCAGAAGGAATGCTCGGATACTAATAAAAAAACTAATTACAAAACTCGCCTGTAGACTATGAGACGAATTTATTAAGACTAATTAATCTGTCATTAGCATATATTTAAGAATGGGATATACCTAGAGACCTATGTCTGAATAGGAGTGCTTGGAAAACGGCTATTGACGTTCCTGAACCGTAACTGACGGTGTTTGTTGGGTCTCAACTCTAGCCTACCCCAACTTGCTTGGGACTGACAGGCTTGGTTGTTGTTGTTGTTGTTGTTGTAGCATATATTTACTATAGCATAACATTGTCTAATCACGGACTAATTAGGTTCAAAAAATTCGTCTCGCAAAATACATGCAATCTGTGTAATTAATTTTTTTATCTATATTTAATATTCTATGCATGTATTTAAATATTCGATATAGTAGGGCGTAAAGTTTTGGGAGAGGTCTCGGTCTCTTCTTTTCCAGCACGGTTTCGCTCCATCGGTATGACGCGAGGCTCCAGCCCGGCCCATACAAGTAAAGATCCAGGCCTCGAACCAGCCAACGCTAAACAGATCCCGGGAAGGTGGGCCACAGTATGGGCTTTACAGAGGCAAATTCAAATTATCCAACAGTACATCACTATCTGCTCGTAGTACACTGTTACCCGCCTGTCGGTGACCGCGTAAACTCTGCTTTGGCCTCTGGGTAGCCAGAGTATAGAGCGGTACCGTCCTTCAGGCGTCAGTGAGTAGCAAAGGTCCCGGGCTACGAGCCCGGGCTACGCGAGACCACGCCGGCGGTCACGTGACGGGGGACAACACTGAGAGTATCCGTAGTCGGTACTTAAAATGATACTCTAAAGATTTAGAATACGAATATAGAGTAAAAACTGCTACACTGGGTACTCTAAAATAATACTATATCCTTTCTCTCATTCTATATTTAGAGTAGCACAGTGCTTACTCTATACTCTATAGTGGCGGGCCTCACTAGCTAAACAAAGGGGAAAAATGCTATAACTCACAAACCAAAAATCCAAATTAAATTTCGATTGCACCATTAAATTCGTCTCAATAAATCCTTCAAAACTAGATCACACATGGATATATTTAGATAAAGTGATAAGTGGGTCCCACAGTGGATAGAGTGGATAGAGGATGATATAGAGGATAGATAGGTGCGGAAGAATTGAGTATAGAGGAGGGAATCTTGCTGACTAGGACGTATAGAGGATGAATATAGAGGTCCGGATAGTCTCAGGTAGGTTATCGTGGCGCAGAAACAGCTTCCATACCGTACGGTAGCAGGTGGGGGTGGGGTGACGGGAGCGACTAGCGAGGCGTCTGACACTCCTCCCGAGCGGCTGAGCCTGTGGTGTGAAACGATGCACATCCGCCCCCGGGTGTCCGCCGTGCACACGGCTCGCGGCGCCTCGTCACGCGCGCGTGCCAATGCACCGGTGCGTAGCGAGCGATGGATCGGGAGGCCACGCACGAGTGAAGCCAACCAGCAGTTGACTCGAGGGCGATGGCGACACGAGACAAGGAGTCAGCGGGGGGCTTCGAAACGGGCGTGGCCGCGTCGCCGTCGTTCGTCGTCCACTGTGCCTGGTGCCCTGGTTGGAACAAAGTTTATCCAGAAAGCGAGACGGGGACGGGCGTTCCATAGAGGCTTTTACTTGTATGCTATCATAAAAGTTCGTAATTACACATAAACCATTAAAAAAAGTCTCACAAGTGTCACTGCCCTGAACTCTTTTACCTTTCGAGCCATTCCGTCTAATTTTCTGTCTAACGGTGTCAAATTGTCTTGGAAAAAGTCCCAAATGCCATTGTGTCTGAGGGCGTCGCGTCCCTGTGGCAGAGCTTGGCAATGGCGGTGCTCGGTCATCGGGGAAGCCCGGCAAGCGCCGAGTCGTGGAGCCGTGCTTGTCTCCACGCGCTGCAACGCTGTCGAGCGCACCCAGGTGCCGCATCGGCGAACCACGGCGCCAGCACCAGCTACCTGCTCCTGCTGTGTTTCCCCGTCCTAGTCACGGCCGCCAGCAGCTTCATCCGTGACGGTAGGAGCTCCAGGGCCAGCTCGCAGCGGTGAACTCACTCGCGTGGTCCATGATGCCGGGAAGCGAGCAGGTCGCACCTCCTCCTGCGGCGCCCACGGTGTTGAAGCAAGCTCACTGTAATCGTGTCAATAAGTATCTGCATGTAGTTGCATTTAGACTTGGCATTAGTTTGTTTTCAGTAACACATGTCATGGTTGGTTTAGCGTAGAATCAGAGCAGGCCGGTGATGTGCGAGGTCGTGCTCTGACCGCTTCTTCTGTAACTCCCCCGTCATGGCCGCAGGCTCGCATGTTGTGAGGGTGCCGAGATTCCCGGCGCACCTCACAGCTGTGGAACCGTGATGGGGTGGAGGGCGAAATCCCGTGTATCAAAACCAATTGGAATGCAACCATAAGCGCTGCGCTTCGCAGTGTGAAAAAAACTACTCTGTGTTCATCGTTCTTACTGCGCTCTTTCTCTCTCGCTCTCGGGTAGAGTTCTAGTGTTTGCGGTCACCACCCGCCGGTGCCGCGGCGTCGCCGGAGCTCCTCGCCGGAGCTTTGGTTCCAACATTCTAGTATCGAAGCCGGTTCATGTACGCTGGTGGATCGATAAGTCCCCCGCGTGAACCACCGAGGAAGAAGAGAGTTATCCCAAGAAGATCGGCGCCGGAGAAGATGGCTGGAGAAGGGACGTCGAGCTCCGGATCTGGCGTCAAGGAAAGTTCGTTGGTCTGGCCAATGCTGGATCGGGCGAACTACGCCGAATGGGTGATGATCATGCAGTGCAATCTAGAAGCGTTGGAGATCTGGCATGCGATCGATCCAGGCACCGACGTGAAGCGCGCGCATGATCGTCAAGCCATGGCGGCGCTCCTACGATCTGTGCCACGTGACATGTGGCAGATGCTGGGGCGGAAGAAGACGGTGAAGGAGGCTTGGGAGGCGGTTGAGACGATGCGTCTCGACGTCGATCAGGTCAAGGAGGTGAAGGCCCAGAGGTTGCTGCGCGAATTCGAGAACATCGCGTTCAAGGACGGTGAGTCCATTGATGAGTTCGGCATGCGGATCTCCAACCTCGCCGCCGTGCTCAAGACCATGGGGGAAACCGTGGAGGACTCACGCGTGATCAAGAAGTTTCTGCGTGTGGTGCCCTCGCGGTTCAGCCCTGTGGTCGTCTCAATTGAAATGTTTTGCGACATGAAGAAGATGACCGTGGAGGAGCTGGTGGGGCGGCTGCGCGCGGCGGAGGAACGCCTCGACGACAAGGTCGAGCAGACCGTCGGCAAGATGGGCTGTCTCTTACTGGCCGAGGAGGACTGGTTGGAGAAGCACAAGCACCGCTTCCAACAAGGTCCAAAAGAAGGCAGCATCGGCTACAACGGTGGACGCGGCGGCCATGGCGGCCGTGGTGGTCACCACCGAGGCAAGGCACCAGCGCACGGCGAGAACAATGGCGGCGAGGAGGTCAAACTCACCTCCGAAGGCATGCTAAGGCGCAAAGGGCGGTGCCGAAACTGCAACATCTACGGGCCCTGGGAGCAGGACTGCAAGCGGCCCAAGAAGGAGTAGAAGGATGTGAAGCAGCAAGAGGCTAACGTCGCCGTTGGGGATGGTGTTCACGGTGGTGTACTCATGTTGGCCAAGTGCGATGTCACCGATCACGGTGACAAGGCGCTGCAGACAGTCCATCTTTCAGAGAAGATCACTCCTGCTGATGTCCCTGATGGAGTGTGGGTGTTGGACACTGGTGCCAGCAACCATATGACAGGCACCAGGTCGGCACTGACTGTAACACCTCAGGTGTTTAGCTCCATAATTGCACTGCATTTGCATAAGCATGGACATTCATCATCTCATTATGTTTACTTTGTTTGCAACAAATGTGGGTGTTTTAGGGTTTTGAATTGTTCCAATCTTGTGACACTAGGAAATTGGGGTAGCAAAAGGGTAGAGTGGCTAATTGGATCCTACAATACCTTAATCTCACTTAGAGTAACTAATGGAGCAAGGTTCATGTTGACCAAAATTACCAAAGTGACCTCTAAGGTGTTGTTGACCAGCATTTGGCCCTAGGATGCCTTAGTTTGACCAATTAAAAAGTCTAGCTTAGAGACCTTGCATGGAGGAGCACCCTTAATCAAAGTTGTAGGAAATTTTATGGGGAACAAAAGTCTCAATATGACCATCTCATGAAACTGACCAGAACATGCTCAAAATTGGCCCACAAGTCAGCTAGAGGGGCTGTCTCAGCACTTAGAATTTTTCTAAGTCTCAAAAGTGTCCCTCCAGTTTGATAGTGACCTACTTTGGAAGCTTGTAGTTTGCAAACCAGACCAAACCAGCCCCAACTCATGTTGACACTTTTGTAGTACTCACTTAGCTCTACAACATTGTCAACATCACCATCACCTAGTTCTAAATGGTTTAGGAGATATGGTGCCTAGAAAATTAGGTTTCAGTCGGCATAGTGACTAAAACTAAGTTTCAGTTTTCAGGTGCCCCACTTTGGAGCTCTGTAGTTTCAAATCTAGGCCGAACCAGTCCAAGCTCCAATTGACAAATTTATAGCCCTCATGTAGCTCTACATAATTGATGTAGTCATCTTCGACTAAATCTAGCTGGTTTGGAAGATAATCAACGTCAAACTTTCGCTGTCAGACCACCACGTCGGGCTCCATTCAGTCGACGTCGGCTTCATTCAGTCGGACAGATAGCCCTGCTGTCATGGTGACCGCGCAGAGCATGGTGGCCGCGTGGCGCGCGCGTCCTGCCGTCGCCTCCACGTCGCAAGCTCATGCACGGGAGTGAAGTCGGAGCCGACACCTCAATCCCCATCACTCGCGCCGTTCCCTCCTCCATTCCATCGCCCTCTGTCCGACGAGCAGCACCACCCAAACCTCACCGTGGCCGGGCGGGCTCACCACCGCACCGCAGCCTACCAAACTTCACCCACAGCTCCACCTTAGGCTCCTCGACCTCCCCTACCTCATGCTTGAGTCAATCTCGTAGAGATAAGGACGTATTGTCGACTCTTTTTCCACCGGAGCTCACCGGAGCATCGCCGCCGCCACGGTCCACCGTGGCCAGCTCCCCTCCCTCATTCTCCTCCTTCCCTGACCCTCGTTCCCACTTCCTCAAATCGTGTGGATGCTTGTGGCTAGACGTTACCGCCGGGAACTGTCCCTGCACACCGGAACGGCCCGCGGGTGCGTCGCGCTCTGGCCGCGCCCGCCATGTATTCTGATGTGACACGCCATGTACCATCTTGTGGTACCATCTTGTCCGAAGAATGTATGGTGCTCTTAAGAAAAAAGAAAAAGATTTTTGTCCCGTTAAGTGTGCCCACTTCTATTTCTGAAAAGAAATGTAAGTGGTCTTGAAGCATGACGTCCTTGATCATCAGAGGCATAGTGGTCGAAAAACAAGCACATTCACCGCAAGGTGAAGTGTGCCCACTTAGTCCCCGAGCCTGGTAGTAGGTGACATAGGCACGTGGTGCCAGGGTCTAAAAAGAATTCCCAGTTAAGTTGAGAATCCAACCGTCGTACGGGCGATACGAGATGCACCGGCAGGTGCATCGTACCAATGTAGTCCCTGAGCTTGCTAGAAGGCGAGGTATGAGCCTTGTAGCAAGGTCTAAACGAGAAGGAATATCCCAACTGTATGCGAGTCACCAGTCGCATGTAGTTGAGACGCAAAGTCCCCGAGCCGTGGTCGGAGAGTGATCGAGGCAGTCCCCGAACGTAGGTCAAGAAGCGAGCGACGAAGTCCCCGAGCCATGGTCGGAGAGTGATCGACGAAGTCCCCGAGCCGTGGTCGGAGAGTGATCGAGGCAGTCGTCGAGCGTAGGTCGAGGAGCGAGTGACGAAGTCCCCAAGCCGTGGTCGGAGAGTGATCGACGAAGTCCCCGAGCCGTGGTCGGAGAGTAATCGAGGCAGTCCCCGAGCGTAGGTCGAGGAGCGAGCGACGAAGTCCCTGAGCCGTGGTCGGAGAGTGATCGAGGCAGTCCCCGAGCGTAGGTCAAGAAGCGAGCGACGAAGTCCCCAAGCATAGCTCGAAATTACTGCAATATAAATATATAGAATGGTAGTACATGATATATAAAATAATAAATTATGGAGAAAAAATCAGCGGTGAAGAAAATATGATCAGGAGTCATTTGCAAATGAGCATGATGTGATAAAGCAGTTGGTGCTTTGTAAACATCAGTGTTAATGTGAAGTTTGTGTTTATACTTAATATAAATCGTCCGACCAGTTAGTATGTAGCTGAGCCTCCAGCCCTAGCTAGCCCGTTAACCATAACGCGGGGCGCGGAGCCCGTGCACGTGTAGGAAGAACAAAGCGTCGCTAAGGAGCCGCTGCCGACCACCCATAACGTAGAGGGCAGACGCTCGTGCACGTGTATGGAGGAGCCGGAGACAGGGCCGTCTCTGGAGGCATCGAGCGTCAACATGACTGGTCGAGGATTTGCATTAAGTATAGTTGTATGTTATATTTAAGATGGTATACATGGACAAACGTTATTTGAAGAATAATCATGACGAGGACGTTGTGGAGAAACGTCGTAATGAAAATTATATTAAATATAAATATTCGAAGTGTACTTATCTTTGGATAGAAATCTGGTCGGCGGTGATGAAGTCGTCCAGTCCTCGAGCTTTTCGACCTGTCGTCATGACGGTGGTCGCGGTTGTCGTAGCGCCGTTCTTCGCGGCGATCATCATTGCAACGTGGTCTGGTGGTCGAGGTGATCGGAGCTCGGCGGAGCCGCTCGGGACGTGGTCGACGTGGTCAGAGCTCGGCGGAGCCGGTCCACGTACGAAGACGTGCGGTCGATCTGCTTCATACATGGAGGTGTAACACGCAACCTTCATACATGGATGCATGTGTACAGGCAAGTCTTGGTAGCTTGCACGTGATGTATGTATATGCAACTTGATCTGTTGCATCTTGATTCGGCTTGCATGTCTTCTCGTATGTACGTGAGGCAAGTACAGATTGATTGACTTGGCTTGCATGATGATCTAGCTTGCTGGCTTGTTCGAAGTATCAGATGCTATGCAAGAAACGATGACATATACATGTATACGCACTCCATTGATGCATGGCCCTGTAACATAGCACGGTGGCTCCTTGTTTGCTTGCATGGCCATGACGTTCACATGCATATATCCGTATACGATGCATGCATATATCCATAGATGCCTTGGCCCTGCTTGCTTCCTGTTTGCTTGTAATAAGAGGAAAGTCTTGATCGACGAAACCTTGACTGTCGTGTTGGAGATGGAGACGGCGTTGTAGTCCGACTTGTGCTCTGATTACGATACTTGGGCTTTAGATCGGATCTCGCCGTCTCGTAGTGACAGGGCGCCGTCTTGGAAATCTGGCGTGGTGATCTACATGACAAACTGCTGCTTTTGCTAAAAATCCATCGTGCAACACACGGTAGACCTCCTGGCTTTGTTGTAGAATCAGATCTGGCCCAGCAGATCGATCAGGTGTCGGCGTAGAACTGTCCCGCTGGACGCTGGTGACCGTGGATTGACCCCACGTCTTCTCGTACGATAGAGTACCGCCACGAATTACTTCGGGATGCTGTGTTGACGACAGGAACAGTGACCGAGTTGTGGACGAGGATCACCGTGGGAGCGACGACGGTGACGATGTTGTCGCGCATGATGTTAAACGCCGCCACCGAATTGTTGTAGATGTTATTGATGTTGAGGTCCATCTAGCTCGCCAAGGATCAGCGCGCACACCCCCTACCTGGCGTGCCACTGTCGACGAAATATGGTCGGCAATCCATCTAGGGGTATGCCCATGATGGTAGATTGTCGGTAGACGGTGCGTGTAATCAGGAACCAGATGGTGACACAAGGCGCAGAGACAGCGATTTAGACAGGTTCGGGCCGTCTGATCGACGTAATACCCTACGTCCTGTGTCTTTGGTGTATTGTATTGAGATGTATACACGTTAACCTGTCCTCTAGGGGACCCTTGTCTCTCCTTATATACTCCGAAGAGACAAGGTTACAAGTAAAGTATCCAATTTGGTACTATTATAATATCTAGTACAACTTGTAATCTTGATGTGTACGCCTTGATCTTAAGGGCCGGGCCACCTCGGATGGTGCGGCCCATGTACCATCTTGTGGTACCCGGGGGTATATCCCCCACAGCCGCCCATGGCAAACCGTCACAGCTAGCCTCGTAGTGTCCGTCTCTGCCATCCCTAGGACGCGCATGGGGATCTCCTTGAGCCGTAGTACGTCTGTGGATCATGTAGCCCCGTATCTCTTCGTAGTTCGTCGGGAACATTGACCTCGCTGGAATGCTTCGTGCGCCGCCGCTGCTCGGTGCACGTGGACCGGCCTCTCCGTCACGCCACCATCCCTCTTGAGCACCTCATCTTCTCCGTCATCAATCACTGATCATTTCCCCTCTCTGCCTTGCCGTTCTGGTCACCGGAGTTGGCCGGAGCACGGCGGTCAGCCACCGTCGAGCCACCATCTCCGTCGGTGAGCCGCCTCCGACTGACCCGACCTCTCCATCCTATCTCAATCGTCTCGGGATAGGACGGAGATCACGCTGGTGACCTCGATTTTGCCGGTCGGTTTGCCGGCGACGAGCTCTGACCACCGCCGTCCGCTCCCCTGTCCCTCTTCCGCTGACACTGGGGCCCTCTTGGCAGACGCACGCGCGCGGGCGGGAGGCCGAGCAGGCCACGCGCGCCGTGGGCCGCGTCATTCCCCGGGCCGGCCCAGTAGCAAATAGGATTTATTCATTTTCTTTATTCTGTCACAGTTTTAATAAGATTTGGAAAATGTATATCTAGGGTTTTACTTGCTCAAAAATTATGAAGTAAATTTTGTTAGGCCCTGCATGATGTGTAGTATTTTAGAAAAATATAAATTTGATATGTGATGTTTAGTTTCTAGGAGATTTAAATAGGTCTTTGAAATGTGTTTTAAAATGAAGGCAAATTTGTTAAATGCATAACCTGAGTTGTAGTGTTCCAAAAATTATGAAATTTGGTGGGTAGGCTAATTTATACCTGTATTAGCTCTGGTAAAAATTTGGGCACTAGTGCTTGAATACTTTTCAAGTTATAATGCTATCATGTTGTTTTAGGGAATACTTGAATGAATTTTAGTAATTTTTCTGTATGTGCAATGTTCTTATAAATTTTTGGAGAATGTTCTGGTACCCTAAAGTGTCTAAGAAAAATATGAAATCTGTTGTTTGATACTTTTCAATGTGATTTGTTAATTATACAAAAATCAGCCTTTGGCTTGTGAATTTTGGGTAGGAAATTTCTCTGAATAATTTTAGTTCAAATTTTTACAGTAGCCTCTTTTTGGGTTAGAGAGTCTCCTGTAATTTTTGTAGAATTTTATGAGCAGTTTACATATATGATTAAAATTACACTTAATTAATTAAGTAAATTAAGAAAGGGGTGTAAATAAATATTCTAGGTGGGCACATCTTACTTTATGGTGTTTTTGTGACCAATGTGAACTTTTGGTAACATTAGTTTGGTCTTAAAGGAAGTTTGCCACATAAATAAATAATTAATCTTTGCAATTCTAGGTTTTCTGGACAGCTGGTAGTATCTTGGGATTTGACCTTTAATAAAGGTGTTTGCTGGAAAACTTGTAAACACCAAAGTTGTAGTAAACTTGATAAACTAGTTTGTGTCTAAATTTGGGAGCATTTGGCTTAGTAGTTTAGGAGTTATTGCTGTTTTAAGTGACAGTCCAGAATTGGCTGCTCTCTGTTTAGAGAGAACAGATTCTGGAACTTGAGAAATTCGACATGGAAAACTTAGGAATTAAGGGTTGAGGTCTGAAAATGATTTGTAGGGCATTTCATAAGCTTTCCAGATTGTCTTAGATTATATCTTTTGGAGTTGGGAATCTCCAGTTATGTTAGAAACAATTAGCTGCTGTCTAGAATGTCTTGCTGTGATATTTTGGTGTTGGATGTGGTAACCTAAGTAATGTTACTCTTGTGATTGTTAGGTGTTAGGGCCTTAATCGAAGAAGAACAGCTATACCTTAGGTTGAGTAGATTAGGTGAGTACTTCTCTACCGGAGAGGAAATTTGCACTTAATAATTGAAGTGATTTGAATAGAGCTTTAAGAGTGTGGTAATGCATTTTATTCCGAACATGTTGCATCTTTTATTATGCATCCATAAAATTTATTATGCACTCATGCAATAGGTGTTCCAGAGGGGATAACTCTCCTCGAGTTCGAGAAAGTGATCCCGGAGGAAATCCAGGACCAGCCGGAGGAGCCAGAGGAACCAGCCGGCGGAGGAGGCGCCGTTGAGGAATTGCCTGAGTGTCCAGATCACCGCCCGTCCACTTTTCTAAAAGGCAAGCCCCGGTGCATGCTGAACCTATTATTTTATAAATTAATCTTGAGTACTTTTAATTGTTTACTGCATTAAGTTGTAGGAGTTATATGAAAACACTTGTTGCATTACACTTGTCCTTGTCTAGATATTGTACTTAATCCTAATTAGGTTTAGGCACGTGTCAATGCTTAGCCCTGCTTAGTCCGGTAGAAGTCGGGTGATTTCCGGTCATCCGCGAGATGTAGGAATGGGTCACGAGTGGCTTTATGGCTATCGTGGATGGAACCATGCCTTAAAATAAAATTGAGACGGGGCGGGAGTTCGATAGTACAGCCACAAGACACTTCACGTCTTGGGTGTGGAGCTATGCCCGTCTGAGTCGTTTAAGGACCGATTCGTGTACGTCCTTGAGTCATGTTGAACACAGTCTAACACTTAGTTGGCCGGATAAGTCGTTCCGACCGCGAAGTCGAGTAGTATGGTTCAGGCAGGGAATCGAATGGTAGGTTGCATCTTGGAGGAGAGAAAGGATGTGCTTGGGGATATTGGCGTGAGACCAAGGGGGGGTTAGAGTCCCTATCACCTGGCAGAGTGTTGCCCTTGGGGATGTGACATTATTCGGACCCGCGATTCTTGAACTGTACGAAAGATGACCTGAGCATCCCTCGCCAGGCGTGACTCGGTGAGTGTTAGAAATACCCCTCCAGCTAGATAGGAATTCGATTCGAATCACCGTCGCTCCCGGTTAGTGAGCACTTGACTTGAGCAGCGGCAATGTAGATCTCATTAATTGAACTGATGGTTAAGTGAATGATATAATGTTGCCACGATTTATACCTGCTATGGATATAATGTTAATAATTGTTTGATGATAATCAAGTGCATGTTTAGTACTGGTGCTAAGATAGATGACAGGTAAATGCTAAAAATAACTGCTAGTACAGGTTATAAGAGTTTCAATTACTTATGCCTTTCCGCAAAATGTGGTGTCAGCTAGCCTCTTGTGTAAGCCTTGCATAATCCTTGGTGTCATCTTATTTCTGGTTTTCGACGGGTAAGTCTAGCTGAGTACATTCCAGTACTCAGGGTTTATTCCCTCCTGTTACAGATGATATGCTTTATCAAGGCTTCTGCAAGATGTGTCTCCACCCTGCGGGTGACGAAGACTAGATCACTAGGGCGTGATCATCTTTTATGTACTTCCCTAATGCTTTTGCAGGTTGTGATCAGTAAGACTGGCAGTAGTTTTAAACAACTGGTGTGTGTTATGCTTCCGCTACTTTATGAACTTGGTTTGTAATAATTTGCAACTCCGTGTGTGTAAGTGTATTTCAGAACTACTTGTGAAATGTAACGTGTGATGTGTATGTTGAATGATGCGATCTTGGTTGTAAGCAAGTTGGTTTGAAATTCGTCGTGGTTTCGATTGACTACCGGGATTATATGGGCTCAAGTTCAAAAATTTGAGCGCTTCGGTGCTTGTTTTTGTACTTGTGCTCTTATAATTTGGTCGGTTCTGTTACACTGACATAGCTGGACATGGGCTGCATGGCACTATCAAGTTCGGCGATGGTTCACGCGTCGAGATCGGAAAGCTTGGCTCCATGGTGATGAAAGACCGTCGGAATGGTCACAAGGTACTGACAGACGTTTAGTATATTCCTAAGCTTAAAAGTAACATAGTAAGTCTGGGTCAGTTAGAAGAAAAGGGCTTTATTGTTACCTTGGGGAATGGGAGGCTATGTGTATTTGATCAAGATGGCACACTGCTCATATCTGCACCTAGAACAGCAAATAGGATGTACCTTGCTAAGTTTGGCCTGGCACCACAAATTTGTTTGCATGCACAAGTAGAGAACAAGTCATGGCTTTGGCACGACAGATATGGCCATTTGAATTTTAAGGCTTTGGGTGACCTTAGTGCAAAAGAGATGGTTCAAGGAACGCCAATTATCAAAAGGGGTGTAGAACAAATTTGTGATGGGTGTCTTGGGGAAACAGCACAGAATACCATTCCCAAAACAGTCAAGTTTTAGAGCAGAAAACAACCTTGAGCTAGTGCATGCTGATTTATGTGGGCAAATCTCACCAAAGTCCTTGGGGTGCTTCTTACTTCCTGTTGGTGGTAGATGACCATAGTAGATTCATGTGGGTAGAGTTGCTTAAAACAAAAGATCAAGCTCTAGAATGCTTCAAGAAGATAAAGACCAGAGCAGAGATTGAGTGTAACAAGAGGCTCAAGGGATTAAGAACAAATAGAGGGGGTGAATTCATCTCTAGTTTGTTTACTGTTTTCTACAATGACAATGGCATCAAGCATTTCACTACCACACCTTACTCACCCCAACAGAATGGAGTGGTTGAGAGGAGGAACCAAACTGTGGTAGAAATGGCTAGGTGTATGCTAAAGGCAATGAAAGTACCTGCTGCATTCTGGGGTGAAGCTGTCTATGCTGCAGTTTACACTTTGAATAGGGCTTCCACCAAAAGCCTAAACAATATGACTCCATTTGAAGCCTGGCATGGAAGAAAGCCAAGTGTGGGTCATCTGAGAATTTTTGGGTGCACTGCAAGTGTAAAAATAGCTAGTCCAAACCTGTCAAAGCTGTCAGACAGGTCAAAGAAAATGGTTTTCATAGGCTATGAAATAGGAACCAAGGGTTATAGGTTCTATGATCCCTCTACTGCTAAGCTAGTGGTGAGCAGGGATGTGGTGTTTGCTGAAAATGAACCATGGTCTTGGGACAACACAGTTGACAGTGCAGTGCAACAGCCAGACAGTTTCATCGTTGAGTATGAAATGTCTGACCAAAATCCGACAATAGCTGGTACATCAGCAACCTGATGCTGATTAGGTGCAGCAAGGGCCAGCTGATGATGTAGATGGTGTGGATGATGATGTGCCATCTCCAAATTCCCAACACACTCCAGAACCAGCACAAGCACACAATCATGGATGGGCAACTCCACCAAGCCAGTACTCAGACAGTTCAACTAAAGGGCCTGTCAGATTTAGAACTGTGACTGATTTGCTTGACTCAACTAATGAAGTGTTTGACTATGAGTACAGTGGAGTATGCATGTTGGCAGCTGATGAACCAAGAGATGTTGAACAAGCACTTGAAGAAAAATGCTGGAAAGATGCCATGGATGCAGAAATGCAGTCCATTCTACAGAACCAAACATGGACAGTTTCAGAGTTGCCTAAGGGCCATAAAGCTATAGGACTGAAATGGGTGTTCAAGGTGAAGAGAGACCCTACTGGTAACATTATGAAACACAAGGCAAGGTTGATTGCAAAGGGTTATGCATAGATCCAAGGAGTTGACTATGATGAAGTGTATGCTCCTGTTGTAAGGCTTGAAACTGTGAGATTTTTCTAGCTTTGGCAGCACAAGGAGAATGGGAGGTCCACCACATGGATGTGAAGTCAGCATTTCTGAATGGTGAGCTCCAAGAAGAGGTGTATGTTTAGCAACCACCTGAGTACTCTGATCCAAGAGCACAGGGAAAAGTTCTAAAGCTCAAAAAGGCACTCTATGGTCTCAAACAAGCTCCAAGAGCTTGGAATGCAAGACTTGATCAGGAATTGTATAAATTGGGTTTTGTGAGAAGCATGGAAGAAAATGCTGTTTATAGAAAGGGTTCAGGCATGTCACTTCTTGTCGGTGTTCGGTCCTGTGGGGGTCCTAAACCGACGAGTGAGTGTTGCGTGTCCCTAACCTGGATGGTGATGCAAGGAGAACACACGGGGGTTTATCCTGGTTCAGGCAAAAGAAGGCCCTACGTCTAGCGGGGGGGAGAGTTTTGTATTTCCTTGCACCGAGGTGCTTGTGTAGGGGTTACAAGCTTGTGAGAGAGGGCGGCGAGCCCAAGTCTCAGAGAAAGAAAAAAGAGTACAAAGATGATTGCTTGAGATGTTGATCTCTGCGTTGGGAGCCTTAGGTTGCTAGTACTTGACTTTGGACTTGTGTCTTGCCTGTTGTTCCCTGCCCCTTATAGGGTCCTAGCCGATCCTTTTTATAGGGTCGGAGGAGGCCAGGGCACCGGGGAGCCCTGAGGCGATGTTTTGTCGATCCCTGTTGAGGTGACTGTAGCGACGTGCCCTGGGAATGGCCGGCCATCCCTGGATACCATGGTGACGCCGGGGATGAGATGGCGAAATGACCCAGAGCACCGTGCCATATTGTCCTTCCTTCCCTGTCGAACTGTGTTGGGCGTCGAGGCCAGGTCGAGGCCGGGTCAAGGTCGGACGGATAAGGCCGAATCCCCGAGATTACGGAATACGGGCCTTGTCGTATCCACTCTCGAGGGCGACTGCGATAAATAGTGCGCGGTAAGGTGTGCATAGTGATAGGTTTCACCTCCTATCATGGGATGGGCGGTAAAAACAGTGAGGACTAACACCGGTGTTGCTCCCACGTCGGTCCTGGTTGCGGCCATACTGGTAGGTGGTAGTAGGTAATCGCATTAAATGCTCTGACTTCTGTCTTGGCGCAGGTGAAGTGAAGGGGTCGAGCGCTCTGACCCGGGGTCACGAGAGTCGGAGTTTTTCCGGTGGGCGAACGAGCCTCGTGCGAGTCAGAATGTGGTCGAGGTGCTTTGTTGTGCGGGGCGGGGCGCGGTCGAGGCGCTCCCGTCGAGGGCCCCTCGTACGAGTCGGAGTCGGAGTGCGGTCGAGGCACTCTGTCGAGCTGGCCTCGTACGAGACGGTCCTGGTATGCGGCTGCGGCGGGCTTCCTTTTGCGGTGGCTTAGTCGTTTTGTTTTTTTATTATTGTTGGATGTGGGTACCCGTATACTGTTGGTACCGACAGTAGCCCCCGAGGCTTTGGGTGAGTGCGTGATCACTCTCCCAGAGGCTTGTTTGTTGATGAACTGGAGTCGTAGCATCGTGGTTTTTGCCGGTGGGGGCGCGCGAGCGCACCCGCCGGGGGTAGCCCCCGAGGCCTCGGTGGAGTGTTGAGACTCCTCCGAGGTCTTTTATGCGTTCTATCGGGGAATGGTTTCTGGTGGTGGCAGGATCCGCGTCTTTTTGTTTAGAGTTTGGTTCGTTGTGGTCGAGCCCCCGAGCCTCGTACGCACGAGGTCGATCAGAGTCCCGGCCGTCTTTTATCGTTCGACCCTCACGCTCCTCCTTTAGGAAGGAGGAGGAGGGGTGGGGAACGCCGTACTACCCCTGTTTGGGCGAGTTCCGACGATCTCCGGCGAGCTACTAGCGGCGAAATTCGAGTGTGAGCCCGTGCTCCAGTCGTTAGGAGTCGGCTAGTGGCCCGGAGGCGCTCTCAAAAATGCTAAGGAGTGGTTGTGTGGATCTCGATTCCCTGCGATGGGATCCGAGGGCTTGGTGCCTCCCTCGAGGGGATTCCTACATCGACCTCCCCCTACAGCCTCGAATACGTCTTAGGGTGCCTCGAGAGCATGGCTCGAGCCCTGGCCATGCACGGGCGCATCCCTGGGCGTCCCTAACTCTGTCGCTCGTGGGCAGCTGTCGAACCCAGTTCAAGGGCCAGCTTCCGCTCCCTCGAGACTTATGGCGGGCTCGGAGCCTGTTTACCAGGTATCTGGGAATATCTATCCACGGATCCTGCCCCGCCCGTTAGCCAGCCGTGCCTTTTCAGGGGAGAGGGCGAGATCAGCACGGTAGTGGGCGACGTGGCGTACGGTTACGACGTGGGGGACGGCCACGCGCCCAACTCCTGCGAGATTCAGGAAAACGGTTAGGTAAGAGCATTAAATATGAGAAACTGCTCCTACCTTTTCGCGTGGCCGTTGGGCTTCCACTGGGGCTTATAAAAACAAGGCCTAGGGGTCTGCCTCCCCTAGCGGTCCTTTGCATTCTTGCATCCTTTGCCTTAGACAGCTCTGTGCCCCTTGCACCTTCCGCCTACATCCAGCGCCGCCGCCGTCGCACCCCCTTCGTCCACACAGCTTTTCCCAGCACCAATGGCAGGCAAGAGTCAGATCCTCCCCACCGACGACTGGGCCGCCTCCTCGGTGATGGAGAGGAGGCTGGAGGAGCTGGTCGAGGTTGGACTGCTGCGGCCGAGGACGAGCCGGTCACGGCCGGAGTGGATTGCGCCGTCACCCGACCACTGGGAGCCGGCACCACCCGAGGGATACATGGTTAGCTTCATCTGCTTCCACGAGCGAGGGTTCGGCGTGCCAGCGACCACCTTCATGCGCGCGCTCCTCCACTACTACCGGGTGGAGCTGCATCATCTCGCCCCCAACGCCGTTGCACAGGCCGCCATCTTCGTGGTGGTCTGTGAGGGCTACCTAGGGATGGAGCCGCAGTGGAATCTGTGGCTCCATCTTTTCAAGGCGGAGCTCTTCGCCAAGAAGGCAGGGGAGAAGGGGCTTCGGTGCGCAGTTCGAGCGGGGAGCTACGTCCTGCAGGTGAGGTCTGGTCGGGCAGATCAGTACATCCCAGCCCATCTCATCTCCTCGAACAGTGGCTGGCACGACAGCTGGTTCTACCTCCGCAACGACGAGAGTCAGTTGCCGAGGTATACCGGTCGGGTGCTGGTTGCCCAAGAGGAGAACTGGTCCTACGGAGTCGCGGAGGCTGAGAAGCCGCGTCTGGATCCGCTGCTGGCGGGGCTGCAACAACTCCGCCTACGAGGCTTGACGGCGGTGGCGGTGGCCACAGCGTTCCACCGGCGCAGGGTGATGCCGTTGTGCCAGCGCCGGCTTTGCCTCGACCAGATGACACCGGAGGCGCCACTGGAGGGGAGCCGGATGTCACACGAGTTCCTCACCCTCGAGGAGGTCCTCCGGCGGGCGCGCCGGATGGTGGGGAACTTCAAGATGGATGAGGTCGACAAGGTCCCCATGTGACCTACCCAGGGGTTCGAGCCTCTGGTAAGTGTTTTTGCTAGCATGTTCGTTTATTTCGTCTGTTTTTGGGTTCCTCTGATTTAGTCGAGGCCGAAGCGCAGGATCTGTCTGCGGTGCGGGAGACACGGCCGCCAGTCCTAGAGGACCAGCCCGCCCGGGAGGCTCGACGCCAGCATGCGTCCCAACAGAAGCAGACAAAGGAGACGGCCAAAAAGTGGCAGATCCGCAAGGCCAAGGAGAAGGAGGCGCTGAAGAAGCTTCGGCGCCAGCAGGCCCTCGACGGGCTCCCCCTCACGGAGTCTCCCTCCGAGACGGTCTCGGGGGAGGACGATGACGGCAGCGACGGGGACGATGACGACGCCCTGTCACGGTACGACGCCACGACCGGCCTGGCGGACCTCCCCGACGTCCGTCCGCTCTTGGAGCCCGTTGGGGGGTCATCTTCCCGGGCGTCAGTGTCGGTCGTGGTGGTGGAGGAGGAGACGGAGGAAGAGACGGGCAAGGAGGCGGGCCCCTCGACGGGAGGGCCACCCCATCCTAGACCCTACAGGAGGGGTCGACAGGGCTGCCCCCACCAGTCCAGGCCCCGTAGGCTCAGCCGGCGGCTGGAGCGGCGGTACCGGCGTCTTCATCGGCGACGCCGCCGGTGGGCGTGAGGACCCGAGGCGGCCCTCCAGCCAGGGCCCCAAGGAGCACCCGGGCCGCCGGGGGGCCGGCCGCAAGACCGCCGCAGGCAGCGCCGTGAGGTTCAGATCGGTCGAGGTCGAGGCCCTTGGTGTCGCTTTCCGGGTAAGGATCCGCGCTCCGCTTTTTCGCCTTTCATTGGTACCATTTTCTGATGTTTCTTCTCGCTTCACAGGCTCAAGCGGAAGGCGGAGCCGATGGGGCCGACCCCCGCAAAGTCGCTCTGGGCGAGCGCCGTCGTCATTAATCAAACGGCGGCGCAGGACGTCGCCTGGATCAAGAGGCTTCAGGCCGCTAAGGAGCGCCTGAAGCAGCAGGAGGCGATGGCCTAGGCGGAGGCGGGCATCTTGGTGGTCGCCGATTCTGACCCTGCCGCACAGGGGTCGGGACCGTCAGAGGTGGCGGCGCCCAGCACGAGCGGGGCGGAGCCGGGGTCGTCCTCGACCGCCGAGGCTGCCGTCGAGGCCGCAACGGCCGAGGCGTCCATCCGCAACGCGGAGCGGGCGGACGCGGATGTGGTTATGGGAGCGGTCCTGCCGTCAGCGGGACAGGAGGCGACGCAGCCGGGAGAGCCGCGGCCGCAGCAAGACCCACCGGCGGAGCCGACAGCTACAGTGGAGGGTGGGGTCATCGAGCCCCCGCCCGAGGTCCCAGAGGAAGAGGTGCCGGTGGTCGAGGGGCCGGCCCCAGCAGAAGGGTCGACGCCAGCCATGGTCGACCTTACCCTCGACGACTCCCCCCTGGACAAGGGGAAGCAGGTGGTAGGAGTCGAGGGGGTCGAGGCCGTGGACCAGGCTGGTCCCTCGGTGGCAGTTGGTGAGGCCAGAGCCGCGGGTGAGGCCGGCCCTTCCGCAGGGCCGGAAAATGCCCTGGCCAGACCGTCGTCCGAGTGGCCGGACCTCGCCACGCTGGCCCTAGTGCGGGCAGAGGAGGAGATACCGCGCTGGGGGGACCGTCCCTCGAGTTCAGGGACACTTCCAACCCTGACGCGGACCCCGTCTTCGCCTTGAACGACGCGGACGAGGTGCATCACTGGGAGTACCTCGAGGGCCTTCGTCGTCACATAGATCGATCACTTCGTGTGGTGACGGAGGCCATGTCACGAGGCATGCGGGATGCCACAGAGGTATGTTCAGCTTGCTATCTTTTAGTGTCCTTTTGCCCCCCCTTTCCTTTTGGTTCTTAACCTCTCAGGTTTTTTCGAACCACGGTCAGGAGCTCAAGGAACGGTCCCGTCGTAAGTCGCTCTTCATTCGAAATGAGAGCGGCGTGTGGGCGGCGCTTGCCCGGCAACGGGCTCTGGTCGAGGAGGCCAACAAACGGCTTTCCGATCAGAGTGCCGAGATGGCTGACCTGCGTGTCGCCTACGCGGCGGTCAAGGAGGAGGCGGTGCAGGCCTGGGCGGCCGAGGCCGTGGCGCGTGAAGACATGACCAAGGCCCAGGAGGAGGCAGCCAAGGCCAGCGAAGATCTCGTGCCACTGTCGGCACGGGTGAAAGAGCTCGAGGAGGACGTCGCCCTGGTCAGCCGTCAGCGTGACGCCCTCAACGTCCAGATCGAGCAGGTAACCGCTCGCTTCCGTGCCCTGAAGGACGAGGTTGCGGCGCTGAGCGGAGCCGTTCAGGAGAAGGACACGGCTCTTCTGAACGCCCACCAGGAGATCGAGACGTTGAGGGTGGCCGTTCGTGACAGGGACGACGCTCTCCAAGGGCTCGAGAGGACGTGCGGGGGGCTCCGTGACGAGGTCGTGGGCTTGCAGACCCACACCGAGGGTAAGTATGGGTGTTACGGCCTTTGTGTCGAGGCCCCGTATTAGTGCTAATTTAGTTAATTGTATTTCAGAGCTGGAGAGGGAGCAGCGGGTGGCCCAGGCGGCGGCCAACTCCTTCCAGAGCCTCCTCGAGGCCGAGACCCAGCGGACCCAGTTGCTTCAGGGCGCGATCACCTCCGTGTGTGACGGCCTCGGGGTCGAGCCCGACGCCGACACCAGGGAGGACGCCCCAGGGAACTCCTTCGTCTGCCGGATGGTGGCGCTGGGCCGCCTCGTCCGAGAAAGGATACGGGGTAGCCTCCACCACGGCGTGAAGAGAGCACTAGCCATCGTTCGGTCTGGGTTCGTGTTCGACATGGAGCTTGTTGCTGACGGCTTCATCACCGACCTGGACCGGACGGACGAGGAGAACGAGGACGCCTACTTGGACCTAATTGGAGCCGCTGAGGAGCCTGGGAGCCGCCTGGCCACACTTTTCGAAGCCGAGGTGGTTCCGCCTGCTGACGATGAGGGCCTGTGAGCCAAATCTGGGCGCAAAGGCCCGTGTAATAAGTTAGTATTTTTGAATTTTGGTCGTGGTGGCCTCGGAGGCCTTAAAAACTCGGAACGTAAACCTTGCGCTGGTTATTTAAGTTTTGTTCGAACTTTTCTTCCCTTTGTTGCTTGAATCACGTTTTTGCATGATTTACTTAGCACGCAGTCGCGCCTTTGAGTGTAAGGGAGTGAGCGGAGGTACCGTAGCCTCGGAGGCGTGAGTGATTTCACAGCTCGACTGCCCTCGAACTCTAGGGTGCTTTTGTGGCCTCGCAGATCGTGTAAGAACCTGATTTAAGCGACAGGGGGTGTACTCCTCTTCAAAGTTATGAACCACCATTAGGTCTACTTAGTGTGCGGTCGCGCCCCTAGGCGTGAGGGGTGAGTGGAGGTACCGTAGCCTTGGAGGCATAAGTGATCTCCCGGCTTAAGAGCGCTTTTAGGCCTCAGGGTGCTCTTGCAGCGCTGTCGATCTAAGAGGTAGTTCTTTAATCTTTAAAAAAGAGTACAAGTTTTTTTTTGGGGACTGGGGGTTCCCCCCTTGTAGCCCTGAGGGAGGGTCGATTCTGGGAGAGCAGAGTCGATCCTTCCTCATTGTTTGTGAAACAAAAGTTTGAACATTGCTGTATTCTTTATTGATGATATTGAAAAGAAATTACAGAGCCTCGAGGCTTTTTAAGGGAAAAAGCGACGTAGCTGTTCAATGTTCCAAGCGTTGGTGAGGATTTCGCCCTTCTCGTTGGATAGCTTGTAGGTGCTCGGCTTTAGTACTTCTGCGATGATGTACGGTCCTTCCCATGGGGGCGTGAGCTTGTGCCGTCCCTTGGTGTTCTGGTTTCAACGTAGTACCAGGTCACCGACGTTGAGGTCGCGCCTGCGGATGTGTCTATCGTGGTAGTGTCGGAGACCTTGCTGGTACCTGGCAGAATGTAACAGAGCCACATCTCGGGCTTCCTCGAGCTGGTCGAGGGCGTCCTCTCTTGCGGCGTCGTTATTTCTCTCATTGTAGGCTTTTAGCCTTGGGGACCCAAATTCTATGTCAGTGGGGAGCATGGCCTCAGATCCGTAGACTAAGAAGAACGGAGTGAACCCCGTGGCTCGACTCGGCGTTGTTCTTAGGCTCTATAGGACCGAGGGGAGCTCGGCAGCCCATCTCTTCCCATGTTTGTTTAATTTGTCAAAGATTCTAGGTTTCAGGCCTTGCAGGACCATGCCATTGGCACGTTCCACTTAGCCATTTGTTTTTGGATGAGCCACGGCTGACCAGAGCACACGGATGTGGTGGTTGTCGCAGAAATCCAGAAACTTTTTACCAGTAAACTGGGTGCCATTGTCCGTGATAATACAGTTGGGAACGCCAAAGCGGTGGATGATGTCGGGGAAAAAGAGCACAACTTGTTCGGACCTGATACTGGTGATAGGGCGGGCCTTGATCCACTTGGAAAATTTGTCGATGGCAACGAGCAAGTGGGTGAAACCGCCAGTGGTCCTTTTCAAGGGTCCGACAAGGTCGAGCCCCCAAACGGCAAACGGCCATGTGATGGGAATGGTTTGCAGGGCATGTGCTGGAAGATGGGTTTGTCACACGTAGTACTGACAACCTTTGCATGAGCTTACTAGCTTGACAGCGTCAGAGACCACGGTTGGCCAATAGAATCCTTGTTGAAAAGCATTTCCGACAAGGGTTCGAGGCGCTGCGTGGTGACCGCAAGCCCCCGACTGTAGATCATCGAGCAGGTCTCTGCCTTCCTCATTTGTGATGCAACATTGGAGGACGCCAGTAGGGCTGCGGCGGTACAGCTCCTTACTATCGCCTAAGATCATAAAGGTTTTGGCCCGGCGAGCGATCCGTCGAGCCTCGGTCTTATCTGAGGGCAGGTCCCCTCGGATGAGATGGTCGAGGTACGGAATGCGCCAGTCAGGCTCAGGGTTGAGTGGCAAGGTCGAGCCTTCCACTTACATGGCTTCAACCCTGGTCGAGGGGGCTTCCGTCATAGGTGGGGGTCGAGCAACGGCCCGTCGACCCCTCCCTCCGACCCGAGGTCGACGGACGACTGCTGGAGATCTTTTGCGAAAACGTCTGGTGGAACCGTGGTTTGATTGGACGCGATTTTCGCCAGTTCATCGGCGGCCTCATTATACCTACGTGCGATGTGATTGAGCTCGAGGCCATGAAACTTGCTCTCAAGGCGCCGCACTTCTTCATAGTAGGCTTCCATCTTGGGATCACGGCAGCTTGAGTTTTTCATGACCTGGTCGATCATGAGCTGGGAGTCGCCTCAAACGTCAAGGTGCTAGACCCCGAGTTTGATGGCAATTCTCAAACCCGTGACGAGCGCCTCGTATTCGGCGACGTTATTTGACGCAGGAAAATGAAGCCGGATGACGTAGCGCATGTGAACCCCGAGGGGCGAGACGAAGAGCAAACCCGCGCCTGCTCCTGTTTTCATCAATGACCCATCGAAGTACAAGGTCCACAGCTCAGCTTGGAGCTGTACAGGGGGGAGTTGAGTGTCGGTCCATTCTGCCAGGAAATCCACTAATACCTGTGACTTAATAGCTTTGCACGGCGCATAAGATAGGGTCTCGCCCATGAGCTCGACTGCCCACTTGGCAATTCTACCCGAGGCTTCCCGGTTCTGGGCTATCTCTCCCAAGGGAAAAGAAGAAACCACAGTTACCGGGTGACCCTCGAAGTAGTGACGGAGTTTGCGCCGTGTCAAGACGACGGCATATAGCAGCTTCTGGATTTGCGGGTATCGTACCTTAGTTTCCAAGAGCACCTCGCTAATAAAATAGACCGGCCTCTGGACGAGCAAGGCATGTGCTTCTTCGGCCCTCTCGACAACCAAGACCACGCTGACTACTTGTGATGTCACGGCGACATAGAGTAGGAGCGGTTCTCCAAGGGTCGGAGGGACGAGGATCGGTGAATTAGAGAGTGCAGCTTTGAGCTTTGCAAGAGCTTCTTCGGCCTCGAGGGTCCATGAAAAGTGCTCTGACTTCTTCAGGAGGCGGTACAGAGGGAGTGCTTTTTCGCCGAGGCGCGAAATGAAATGGCTGAGCGACGCCAAGCAGCCCATGATCCTTTGTACGCCCTTCAGATCTCGGATGGGGCCCATCTTGGTTATCACAGTGATTTTTTCTAGGTTGGCCTCGATGCCACGCTTAGACACGACGAACCCCAAAAGCATACCTCGAGGAACGCTAAAGACGTATTTCTCAGGATTGAGCTTGATATTTTTTGCCCGGAGGCATTTGAACGCAACGTCAAGGTCGTTTACCAGATCGTCGGCTTGTTTGGTCTTGACAACGATGTCATCGACGTAAGCCTCGATGGTTGGTCTGATGTGTTCCCCAAAAACATGTTGCATGCATCGCTGGTACGTTGCCCCTACGTTCCGGAGACCGAAGGGCATTGTAACGTAGCAATACATGCTGAATGGGGTAATGAATGAAGTCGCGAGCTGGTCGGACTCTTTCATTTTAATCTGGTGGTAGCCGGAGTATGCATCTAAGAATGAGAGAGTTTCACATCCCGCAATGGAATCAACGATTTGATCAATGCGTGGTAAAGGAAAGGGAACTTTTGGACATGCTTTATTTAAACTAGTATAGTCTACATACATCCTCCACTTCCCACTCTTTTTCTTAACTAATACAGGATTAGCTAGCCACTCGGGATGATGAACCTCCTTGATGAATTCGGCCTCCAGCAGCTTGTGTATCTCCTCACCGATGACCTTGCGCTTCTCCTCGTCGAAGCGGCGCAATCGTTGCTTCACCAGTTTGGAGCCGGCCCAGATCTCCAAGGCATGCTCGGCGACTTCCCAGGGTATGCCCGGCATATCCGAGGGACTCCACGCAAAGATGTCGATATTTGCGCGGAGAAAGTCGACGAGCACTGCTTCCTATTTAGGATCGAGGGTGGCGCTGATGCTCAGCGCCGTTCCCTTGGGATCAGCAGGGTCGAGGGGCACGAGCTTGACGCCCTCTGCGGGCTCGAAGCTGCTGGCATGGCGCTTTGGGTCGGGAATCTCATTGGCGAGACCGTCGAGGTCCGCAGCCAAGGTCACTGACTCCAAAACAGCCTCGCCGTGCTCGACACACTCGACGTCGCACTCATAGGCGTGCTCGTATGAGGGCCCCACAGTGATGACACCGTTTGGGCCTGGCATCTTGAGTTTGAGGTAGGTGTAGTTCGGGACCGCCATGAACCTGGCATAGCATGGGCGCCCAAGGATAGCATGGTACGTTCTATGGAATCCGACCACTTCGAAAGTGAGTGTCTCCTTTCTGAAGTTGGACGGTATGCCAAAGCAGACAGCCCGTTTTCCTAGCACAACTCCGTGCAAACCCCCGACACTGGGTTGGAGGCGCGTTCTCTCGACCCCCAGGAGGTCGTGGGTCTGAGCGTAGATGATGTTGAGGCTGCTTCCACCGTCCATGAGTACCTTGGTGAGGCGTGTGTTGGCGATGATGGGATCAACAACAAGTGGGTAAACTTCCTGGATTGGGGACGTAGTCTGGGTGGTCACCACGGTCGAAAGTGATGGCCACCTCAGACCAGTCAAGGAAGTGGGGGACCGCCGGCTGCACGAAAAAACCTCACGCCGCTCTCGTTTATGTTGGCGCGTCGAGAGGCGGGTCGAGGGTCCTCCGTAGATCATGAAGCAGTCATGAATCTCGGGGAACCCCCCATCCTTGTTGTCACCCTTGGGCTCTTCCTTCTTGTCGTCCTTCTTGACGCCTACGCCCTCAAAGTACCTGCGGAGCATGTGACAATCTTCGAGGTTATGGTTAGTGGGTCCCTTGTGGTAGGGACACGGCTCTTTGAGCATTTTGTCAAAGATGCCCCCACCGAGGGGCCTCGAGGTTTCTTGCGCTCGACAGCAGCGACAAGTTCATCGGCCGGGGCCTCGAGCTTGCCCTGCTAGCTCTTCTTCTTTCTTTAGTTGTTTCTCTTGGAGCCCCGGCTGGAGTCCGTGGGATCGTCAACCTTTTGTTTCCCTTTGTCCTGGTCACCGCCAAAGATGGCACCAACTGCCTCCTCGCCGGCGGCAAAGTTGGTGATGATGTCCATCAACCCGTTGGCAGTGAGTGGGGTGTTACGGCCCAACTCTCGGACCAACTCCTTGCAGGTGGTTCCAGAGAGGAAGGCCATGATCACGTCGGAGTCGGTGACATTGGGGAGTTCGGTGCGCTGCCTGGAGAAGCGCCGGATGTAATCTCAGAGGGATTCACCCGGTTTGTGCTTGCAACTCCGGAGGTCCCACGAGTTGCCGGGGCGCATGTAGGTCCCCTTGAAGTTTCCCTCAAACACCCTCACGAGATCATCCTAGTCATGGATCTGTCAAGGTGGGAGATCCTCGAGCCAGGCTCGAGCGGTGTCGGAGAGGAACAGGGGGAGTTGTCGGATGATGACCCGGTCATCGGTGGCCCCGCCCAGCTGACACGCCAAGCGGAAATCGGCGAGCCAAAGTTCAGGTTTGGTCTCGCCGTTGTACTTGGCGAGAGTCGTGGGAGGGTGAAACCGAGCCGGGAGCACCGTCTCGCGGATGGCCTTGCTGAAGACCCGATGGCCCGGAGGCTCGGGTGAAGGGCTACGATCTTTCGAGCTGTCGTAGCGCCCGCCTCTGTGCACGCGGTACCCTCGAGCCACACCGTCACCGTGTTTGCGCGTGTGGCGCTCGATGATGTTGCCACGGGTGTCTCGGGGCTCATGATCATCGGCAATGTGCTCGGGGACAGGCGCCGCCCTATTTCGCCGGGCAGGCTCGGGATGAACCGAGGCCTCTCTCTCCTGTCGGGAGGGCTCGACGAGCCGCTCCGAGGCTGGCTCATGTCGCCTCGAGGCAGAGCTCTCGGCCGGCTGCATAGCAGCGGTCTTGAGGAGTTCTCGAATTTCATTTCGAGCCCGACGGGCGTCGGGGTTTGACGGCTCGGGCATGTTGTGGAGGAGCATGGCGGCGGCGACGACGTTCTGGCTGGCTCGAGCGAAAACCGGGGGGTCGGCCACCCGGTCCTCGTCGATGCGACGATTGACGTCGTGAGCCCTCTCGCGAGCTCTCCCGCCAAGTGCGTGTGCCGCACGCTCACGCTCGAGGGTTTGTTGGAGTAGGTGTAGATTTTCTCGTTCCTCATCGAGCCTGTCCTGCAACTCATGAATTTGCTCGAGCTGCATTCCTTGATCCGCAAGAAACTGAGCTTCGTCTCGCTCGGCGGGGAGCTCGACATGAGGTGGTGTGTGCCTTCCTTCGACCGGCTCCTCGTCCTCCGATTCTGACGCGCTGGCTTCGTCGATGTTGAAGCACTCGCGGGTCGGATCGTAGGTGTCATCAGCCAAGTCGGAGTCAGGGGCGCCGAAGTAGTAATATGATGGGGGAATGTGAGACCGTTGCAAATCACCCCTGCGGTTGCAACGTTGAGAAGCAGTCACACGGGACTCTGTTTCTGGGGTTTCCGTAGAGTTCAGATACTTAGAGGCCGACGTGGACGCAACAAGGTCCAGAGTGGAGCGTAGATAGTGTCCGGGGAGTTCCTCGTAAACACTCATGTTAGTGCTTATAGAGGAAGCGTACGCCCGGGCAACCGGGTTTAGCCCAAACGGGAATGTTGATGGAGATATTGCAGCACGCATCGAAGTGGCTGGACCGGGTAGCGGCGGTGTCTCACCGGACGGGGGAGCGGCGGAATTCTCTGTCGGCATCTTACCCTCAGCCAAGCTCATCCTACACAGACCCTCAACGAGGAAATCTGGGTTGACGTCTGGCTGAGAGGCGCCAGATCGGGGAATCCCTCCACCCTCTGTGAGGTGAAGACGGTGGTTGCGCCGGGCTCGTCGTCGTCTGGCGGCTCGCGCCTGTCGAGAGCGACGATACCGGTGCAGTGCTCCCCCAGGCTGGGAGAGCTTATAATCCTCGTCGGTCGGGTGCCTGGGCGGGAGGAGAACCATGTCGTAGCCGTGGCCAAGCGACATGAACTCCAAACTCCCGAACCAGATCACCGTGGCCAACGGGAGTGGGGATTCTGGGTCAGCCATCCAGGAAAGAATGGCGGGAAAGCGATGTTGGCACGCAGCGGCCCCCTACCAGGCGCGCAAACTATCGGTGTTCGGTCCCGTGGGGGTCCTAAACCGACGAGTGAGTGCTGCGTGTCCCTAACCTGGATGGTGATGCAAGGAGAACACACGGGGGTTTATCCTGGTTCGGGCAAAAGAAGGCCCTACGTCCAACGGGGGGGAGAGTTTTGTATTTCCTTACACCGAGGTACTTGTGTAGGGGTTACAAGCTTGTGAGAGAGGGCGGCGAGCCCAAGTCTCAGAGAAAGAAAAAAGAGTATAAAGATGATTGCTTGAGATGTTGATCTCTGCGTTGGGAGCCTTAGGTTGCTGGTACTTGACTTTGGACTTGTGTCTTGCCTGTTGTTCCCTGCCCCTTGTAGGGTCCTGGTTGGTCCTTTTTATAGGGTCGGAGGAGGCCAGGACACCGGGGAGCCCTGAGGAGATGTTTTATCAATCCCTGTTGAGGTGACTGTAGCGACGTGCCCTAGGAATGGCCGGCCATCCCTGGATACCATGGTGACGCCGGAGATGAGACGGAGAAATGACCCAGAGCACCGTGCCATACTGTCCTTCCTTCCCTGTCGAACTGTGCTGGGCGTCGAGGCCAGGTCGAGGCCGGGTCAAGGTCGGACGGATAAGGCCGAATCCCCGAGATTGCGGAATATGGGCCTTGTCGTATCCTCCCTCGAGGGTGACTGACGATAAACAGTGCACGATATGGTGTGCATAGTGACAGGTTCCACCTCCCATCACGGGATGGGCGGTAAAAACAGTGAGGACTGACACCGGTGTTGCTCCCATATCGGTTCTGGTTGCGGCCATACCGGTAGATGGTAGTAGGTAATCGCATTAAATGCTCTGACTTCTGTCTTGGGGCAGGTGAAGTGAAGAGGTCGAGCGCTCTGACCCGGGGTCACGCGAGTCGGAGTTTTTTCGGTGGGCGAACGAGCCTCGTGCGAGTCGGAATGTGGTCGAGGTGCTTTGTCGTGCGGTGCGGGGCGCGGTCGAGGCGCTCCCGTCGAGGGCCCCTCGTACGAGTCGGAGCCGGAGCGCGGTCGAGGCACTCTGTCGAGCTGGCCTCGTACGAGACGGTCCTGGTATGTGGCTGCGGCGGGCTTCCTTTTGCGATGGCTTAGTCGTTTTGTTTTTTATTATCGTTGGACGTGGGTACCCCCATACTGTTGGTACCGACACTTCTGCTTGTGGGAGTTTATGTAGATGACTTAATCATCTGTGGGCCAAACAGCAGGTTAGTTGCTGCATTCAAGCAACAGATGAAGAAAAGTTTTGACATGAGTGACCTAGGCTTACTTAGCTATTATCTGAGGCTAGAAGTGAAGCAGAAGCCTGGAGAAATCTCAATCTGTCAAAGTGCATATGCTGAAAAAATTCTAGAAATATCAGGAATGAAGAATTGCAACCCTGTTGACACTCCAATGGAACAGCATCTGAAACTGTTGCCAGGCAAACCAAAACTGGTGTCCAATGCCACTAAGTACAGAAGTATTGTGGGCAGTCTGAGATACTTGGTGAACTCAAGACCTGACCTTGCTTTCTCTGTAGGCATGGTGAGCAGGTTTATGGAATCCCCAAACTCTGAACACTGGTGTGCTATCAAGAGGATTCTCAGATATGTTGCAGGGACCACCAAGCTAGGGTGCAGATATGTCAAAGGGAGAAGCAATGGGTTGCTTGGCTATACTGATAGTGATCATGCAGGAGACTTGGAGAAAAGGAAAATCACATCAGGGGCTGTATTTTTCTTGGGTGGCAACATTATCACTTGGAGTTCACAAAAGCAAAAAGGTGGTGTCATTATCATCTTGTGAATCTGAGTGTATTGCTACTGCTTCAGCAGCTTGTCAGGGTGTTTGGCTGAGCAGGCTCCTGGCTGAACTGACACACTCCAATGTGAAGAAGTTCAGACTTATGATCGATAACAAATCTGGTGAAGAGCTGAGCAGAAATCCTGTGTTCCATGAGAGATCCAAGCACATTGATACTAGATATCACTTTATCAGGGAAGCTGTAGCTGATGGTGTTGTTGATCTGCAGCATGTGAGCACTGATAACCAGCTGGCCGATATTCTGACAAAGCCATTGCCGAGGATTAGGTTTGCAGAAATGAGGAGGCAGCTGGGAATGATAAGAGTTGATCACGATTAGGGGGTGATTTGTTGAAGCAAGCTCACTGTAATCGTGTCAATAAGTATCTGCATGTAGTTGCATTTAGACTTGGCATTAGTTTGTTTTCAGTAACACATGTCATGGTTGGTTTAGCGTAGAATCAGGGCAGGCCGGTGATGTGCGAGGTCGTGCTCTGACGCTTCTTCTGTAACTCCCCCGTCATGGCCGCAGGCTCGCATGTCGTGAGGGTGCCGAGATTCCCGGCGCACCTCACAGCTGTGGAACCGTGACGGGGTGGAGGGCGAAAGCCCGTGTATCAAAACCAATTGGAATGCAACCATAAGCGTTGTGCGTCGCAGTGTGAAAAAAAACTACTCTGTGTTCATCGTTCTTACTGCGCTCTTTCTCTCTCGCTCTCGGGTAGAGTTCTAGTGTTCGCGGTCACCACCTGCCAGTGCCGTGGCGTCGCCGGAGCTCCTCGCCGGAGCTTTGGTTCCAACACACGGGACCACCATGCCGCACCACTGCACCAACGTGTCGCGGCCTCGAACCCCTCGGGGAGCTGCGGCTGGTGCTGGCTCTGGCACGCCCCGCGGACGAGGCCCGGCCGGACGGCCCAGAGGACACGCCGTCTCCGCCAGGTCCCGCGGGGTCAAGCAGGCTAGGTTGCCGAAGCTCCGTAGAGCATGGAGTCCCGCGGCCGCGCGTCTAGCCTCTCCAGGCACGCCCGGTCCTCGCCACGCCACGGCGCGCGCCAGCAGTTCCCGCATCAGGCCGTGGCCACCCTTGCCCTTGTACATCAGGTCCAGCACCCGGTACGGCGGCAGCTCCGGCACCGGCATGTCCAGCTGCGAATGTGCATCGACGAACGAAAATGAAGATCGTTCACGTATGTATGAACTAGCTAGAGAAAATGAAGCAGACGGACATGACATCGATCGAGGCGTGCCTTGCACGGGGAGCTAGCCTCTGTCGCAGAGCGTCGGGTAAGCGGCGAAGCACGCCTAGGAGGCGGCGTGTCAAATTCATATGGGATGTTTTATGAGATGTTGGAAGAAATGTTCGCATACTAATAAAAAAACTAATTATATAACCTGTTTATAAATTGTGAGACGAATTTATTAAGACTAATTAATTCGTCATTAGCACATGTTACTGTAGCACAACATTGTCTAATCACGGACTAATTGGGCTTAAAAAATTCGTCTTGCAAAATACACACAATCTATATAATTAGTTATTTTTTTAGTCTACATTTAATACCTCATACATAGTTAACTATCCGATGTGATAGGACGTAAAGTTTTGGGAAAGCCTAAGGCCACCATTGCGCCGAGTTGGAGTGCGTTTTCTTTGACATTTGCACGCAGATAGTGGCGGTCCACCGTTGTTGGAGAATGGAGACGCGGTCACATATGATGACATGCATGTGCAGCTCCCGTGCCCTCGCCTGAGTCCAACGCGGCAGCCATAGCACGCCGGCGGGGCAGCTCGCCGTTTGCCTTTCAACTCGTCATCCTCGTCGGAGCACTACCCCCTGCCCCCCGCAAACCCACATAGACCTGCGCGGACTCAGGATACCAGGTACCAGCGGCTCCAAGCGACGATCGTCGTCGTTGTCTTCCATCCCAACCACCGACACTATGGAGTGCAGTTCTCGTGGTGCGCCGTCGTCAGGCTCCAACGACGCGGCTCGTGATCGCAGACAATGGTTCAGAACAGCAGAAACCACATGACCTGGACCTGTGCTCTGTCTGTCATCTTCATGCATGCGTCTAGATCGTAGCCAGACACCCACCCAACCTTAGCGGATCCGTCGTCCATGCCGTTCCATAGAGCTTCATCACTCATAGGCGAGGCAATGTATGCAATGCACACAGGCAGGTCCCAGTCTCACGCGGCAATGTAATGATTTCCCCTTGAAACATTTCCTCTGCATGCAAGAAATATGCATCCTCTCTGTCAATCAATATAATGTGCATACTACCCTTTGAAAAGAAAAACGCTGCCAGCATGTAAATATGTAATGTATCGGCCACTTAAGTTGTATCTGATTCTGATCTCATCTCATCTTAGTCCTGATGCAAAATCTTCACCATCACTCCATCAAGATTCTTGTCCTCCTTGGCAGCTCCTATAAATACAGTACACTTCCATGTAGTAGCATCCAACCCTCGTACCGCATCTCCATACATCCTCCGATCCTACGAGAAAGGAGAAACTGCTTGCTCGGAGATACCAACGACAATGCCGCCGCTGAGACTGACGGTTGTCCTCCTGCTCCTCGTACTCCTGTCCAGCCTCTTGGCACCTTCCACTGCCGTGCGCAGCTCGACGCTGCTCCTGGCACGCTCTCCTCACTCGGTGTCGCCCAGCGTCGAGGCACCGGTCACCACATGGGCGGCCACCCTCGCCGCGCAGTCCGCGTCCGACGCGGCGCGCGCCGCCACGCTCGCGGCGGGGCCGCCGGTCAGTGGGGCAGCCAAGAAAGGGCCACGCCGCTCGTTCGTGCCGATCGCGCCGGGCCGTCAGCTCCTCAGCATCCCCAACTACGTCGCCCGCGCGCGCCTCGGCACGCCGGCGCAGTCGCTCCTCGTCGCCATCGACCCCAGCAACGACGCCGCGTGGGTGCCGTGCGCCGCCTGCGCGGGCTGCGCCCCGGCGCCGGCGCCGTCGTTCGACCCGACGCAGTCGTCCACGTACCGCCCCGTGCGCTGCGGCTCGCCGCAGTGCTCACAGGTTCCCAGCCCGTCGTGCCCCGGAGGGCCCGGCGCGTCGTGCGCGTTCAACCTGTCGTACGCTGCGTCCACGTTCCAGGCGCTGCTCGGGCAGGACGCGCTCGCGCTCGCCGACAACGACGTCGTGGCGGCCTACACGTTCGGTTGCCTCCACGTCGTCACGGGCAACTCCGTGCCGCCGCAGGGGCTCGTCGGCTTCGGCCGCGGACCGCTCTCGTTCATTTCGCAGACCAAGGACGTGTACGGCTCCGTCTTCTCCTACTGCCTGCCGAGCTACAAGTCGTCCAACTTCTCCGGCACGCTCAGGCTCGGTCCCGCCGGGCAGCCGAAGCGGATCAAGACGACGCCGTTGCTGTCCAACCCGCACCGCCCTTCGCTCTACTACGTCAACATGGTCGGGATCCGGGTCGGCGGCAAGCCCGTGCCGGTCCCGGCCTCGGCCCTCGCGTTCGACCCGGCCAGCGGCCGCGGCACCATCGTCGACGCCGGGACGATGTTCACGCGGCTGTCCGCGCCGGTGTACGCCGCCGTGCGCGACGCGTTCCGGCGCAGGGTGCGGGCGCCCGTGGCCGGCCCGCTCGGCGGCTTCGACACGTGCTATAACGCGACCGTCTTCGTGCCGACCGTCACGTTCGTGTTCGACGGGCTGGTGTCGGTGACGCTGCCCGAGGAGAACGTGGTGATCCGCAGCTCGTCGGGCGGAATCGCGTGCCTGGCGATGGCGGCGGGGCCGCCAGACGGCGTCAACGCGGCGCTTAATGTGCTGGCCAGCATGCAGCAGCAGAACCACCGCGTGCTGTTCGACGTCGCCAATGGCCGCGTCGGTTTCTCGCGCGAGCTCTGCACGGCCTGAAGCCCTGAATGATCAATGGAACCTCTGAAGGGTGTATCCGTGTATTGTGTACTAGTAGTACAAGTGTTCCAATTCCTGTGGCGCTGCCACACCGTGAGTTCAAGAATGCAAGCCTCGTTCATTGCTATCAGCGTTTGGAACGTGGGTTTAATCGTCTGCTCACGAACTTGCTATATAAGAATTTAAGGGGTTTTTTTTATCATTTATATGATTATAGTTCACTTTAATTTTGTTTTAAGTCGAACTTTTCTAATATATACACTAACATCTATAAATTCAAATGCACTACCAAAATATGTTTCAAAATAATCATTAAATGTTATAGATGTTAGTTGCATTTGTCTACAAAGTTTTTTTTTTGTTTCAAAATTAGACAAGTTCGGCTTATAATAAAAATAGAGTGAACTGCAACACAGAATGGGTGTAGTACTTATACACCAACTGAAATTCAACAGCCAAGGCTCAATGCCACGACAATGCTCCGTAGATTTTGGTTTGAATCTGCAGACCAGGCCTGTCTTGGTTTAAATCCATGGGCCTTATGGAAAGAGTATAACAGAATAAAATTGTTTTTTTTTTAATTTTATTAACGCCAAAATCTACGGAGCTACTGCGATTGCTTAATGTTGGTACCGACAGTTTAGATCAAGGAGTAGATCAGCCTGCGCACAAGCCAATGTTGCCTGGTAGTTTCCTAAGCTGGAGTTATTTCTTTGATGTAATGTAGACTTTGTAATTATATTCTTCCTTTGCTCCCCTCTTACACGATACTACGATACACAGCAATGCTCCTGCTTGTGTTTTTTCATTAAAAAAAATATATATGTTCCTGAAAACTGAAGAATAAAACAGAATGCCCGTCTACCGTCTAGCCCAGTCTCTTCTTCTCCGGCAACGTCTGGCTCGAGGCGGTGGCCATGGATTTGTTTCCTTTCTTACTACATTTCCCAGCACAGCCCATACACGAAACAGATACAGGCGGGCCTCCGAAGAGCCAATGTATAAGCCGCTAGACCCGGAATGGTGGGCCAAAGTATGGGGTTTACAGAGGCAATTACCAATACACTACAATACCAGCCTGTCTGTGACCGCATAAACTCTGGGCAGCCAGAGGCAGAGTACAGAGCGGTACCGTCTGTCAGGCGTCAGGGCGTCAGTAGGGCTGTGCGAGACCACGCCGGCGGTCACGTGACGGGGGACAGGCACTGAGGCAGGTTATCATGGCACAGAAACAGGACAGACCCAAGGGCCAAGGCAGCGATGCGCTCCGCTGCCCTAGTAGGCTCTCCTCGGCGAGCCCTAGGCCGACGAGGCCCATTCGACCGCTGGGCTGCATCGCGCAGGCCTGGCCCGCTGACACTCCCCCTGAGCGGCTGGCTGCGTGAACGGATCCACGTCCACCCCGCCGTGCACGCGCGGTTGACTCGAGGAGCGGAACATGTTTTCTCCAGAAAGCGAGACGGAGACGGAGACGGAGACGGGGCGAGAGACGCGGGTCGTCACGTGAGTCACACGCCGCGGCTCCGGCGCGGGCGGCGGACGTGTCGGCGTTCGGGGAGGCCACGAGGCGTGGACCGGCCGCCCAGTGGGCACGGCACGGCACGGCAGGGCAGCTTTCATTAAATATACAGGGGTTGTTTAGTTGGTGAAAAAGTTTGGGTTCGGCTACTGTAGCACTTTTCGTTTTATTTGGCAATTTGTGTCCAATCATGAACTAATTAGGCTCAAAAGATTTGTCTCGTGATTTACAACTAAACTGTGTAATTAGTTTTTTCTTTCGTCTACATTTAGTACTCCATACATGTGCCGCAAGATTCGATGTGACGGGCACCGTGTAATTTTTTTTTTTTTTGGTGTGGATGAGCAACTAAACAGGCCCATAAATAAACGGCGTCGGGGCTCGGGGCGTGCCAGTTCTGCCACTGCCGCCTGTGTGCCTGCGGCCGTGGGCACTGCCCGTGCCAGGGTTTAGTTATTGTGGTCGTTGTCCGGCTGCGGCGTGGGCGGCTGTCCCCGATGGCAGAAAGCCAACAGCCTTCGCTTCGCCTGGCGCGGGGCTCGATGCGCTGCTCCTCGGAAACCGCGGCGCCCAAAGACACGCGAGGGACGCATCTGGCACCCGCATGAACCACGCTGCCGTGCCCGGTTGATGTTTAGATCACCTCAAAGTTCCAAGTTTTTTCACTCTCTCTCCATCACATCAATTTTTAGCCGCTTGCATGGAGTACTAAATGTAGGTAAAAAAAATATCTAATTACACAGTTTAGTTCAAAATCACGAGATGAATCTTTTGAGCCTAGTTAGTCTACGATTGGACAATATTTGTCAAATAAGACGAAAGTGGTACTATTCATCAGGTTGAAATTTTCTTCAATCTAAACCAGGCCGAAAGTGGCAGCACCGAGTTGGATCTGCGCGCTACAGTGTTCCTGCTGGAACACTGTAGCGCGTTTTGTTTTTTAGTGCAAAAAATTGTCCAAAAAATGATTAATTAGACTCAAAATGTTCGTCTCGCAAAGTACAACAAAATTGTGCTATTAGTTTTTGATTTCATCTACATTTAGTACTCCATGCATTTACCGATATTTTGATGTGATGGGGAATCTCCTTTTTGCATAGTGAAATTTAGGTGGTGCAATTGAGAACTAAACAAGGGCTTTCTTTTCTTTCCCCGTGCCTGGGTTGGCGTTCTCCTGCTCCCCAACGCCACTTCTCGTGACACCCGTGCGAATTGAGACGACGTGCCACACAGACACATTGAAGGCCGTATTGTTGCAATTCAGCACTTCCAATAGTAATCTAGGCTTAAGCTAAATGCAAAATACGACATTCGCCAGGCTTTAGTGCAGTCCTTGTGCTACAAACTACATCTAATTTCTATATCTATTAATTTCTATAGATACTGCATATAGAAATTATGGTCCCAATGAACAGTTTCTACATAATAATTCTTTATCAATCACGTACATTATCTCTCTATTCTCCCAATCATATCCCTTCGTGTCTTGTTTCTCATATAGACATGGTTTCTAACTTAGACCCGGTTTCTATAATTTTTACTCTTTCTCCAATAACTACCTTGTCACGTCAGCAAAACACTTAGATGACAGTACAATTAATGTCTATAGAAACTATAGTGGTTTCTGCATTGGGAGTGCCTTAGGGCGCGTTAACATCCTAGCTACTCCTACTGTACAATCCTATGAAACCTAGATTTTTTTTAATGGAGAGGGTTCCGAATAGTACTCTAGGTTGTTGTAGAGGAAGCTCTGAACTTAAAATAAAAAGTATTAAAAAAGTGAGCAAACCAGCAAATAATAATAAAAAAATATTTACCGCCTTTTCTCAAGTTACTACTCCCTCCATTATCTTTTCTTAGGCGCGAAGACCAAT